>VZTO01019099.1:0-13472 GCA_013400615.1 Syrrhaptes paradoxus | reverse complement strand
CCAGTGTTTCAAGGCACAACCCAAGACAAAACTGAAAACCGGTCATTCTTGTGCTTCCTTTTACTGTTTGTTTTGCCAAGGTGGCTGTGTCAAACCTGATTCCTGAAAGCCAGTTTGCCTGGGAATGTCTCCTACTATTTTCAGGATCCAAACTGCGAAGAGTTTCCAGGAAACTCTCTAGCAGAGGCTGAGGTGCCTTGTTTAATATAAGAAATATTATATTTCATGGTGTCATGAACTGGTTTCCATCTTAACATTTTGCCTGGATGAACATTTGAAATGAAGGTTGGGGCTTCGATTTCTTCTGAAATGGGTGCTTGTCTACACCACCTAACTCTAGACCTAGATCAGAATCTTTAAGCCTGACTCTCCAGTGACTGAAGCATACGTTTATGGTTAAAATATGCATCAGTCTTTTCATATCAAAATCCTCTACAGCAGAGTGGTGATGGGCTACATTGACAGTGCATGGGATGGCTTATTTCATGTATGTTCACATTGTGGGTAGGCTGTCCAGTTCTACGATGCTGTACTTTTTGCAGACAGGAAAAGTGTAAGTTACTAGCAAGAATGAAAAATTAATGAGCACACCTAAGAGATGATATATCTAACTCAGCTGGCAAACGAAAGGATTCTGCAGCTCTGCAGCACAACACACACTGATACGAAGGAACAAGAAATGTATGTTCAGTAATTCATATTAGCATCTTCACGCCCAATACCTGTAAAATCAATATTGCAGCAGGCTTAAATATGAACAATTTATTTTTTATACCATTGAATATGTACTTTGTCTTTTACGGTCTGTATGTCAAAACCAAACGAGCTACTCATGTGAAAAGGAGTGTTTCAGAAGCAGTTACTAGTTTTTTGCTGTTTCTCTGGTTAGATTAAGGATACTTGGGTCTATCAGAGAAGGTGACTGTTCTTTTATCTGTCTGTGAAAAAGCTCTTTAGGCGTATTTTTTGTCTTTGGGCATACCAGAACTATTGGTGATTAATGGGGGTTATGCTTTCAGACAATGTCTTTAATAACGTCACATATCACCGAGATCTTAAAGCAGCTGCATGTAGAAAGGAAAAAGTGGAGAATGGTTCATTACAGGTTGTTACACAAATGTTCTTGGGAAAGGGAGCAGGTAATGATCTCCCAGTGCAAAGGCAGTTGCAGAGCTCTCATTATCGTTTCAGAGTTTTCAGAGACTTCTTACTTTGCCTGTCACTAGCACAAACAAGAACCAAGCTTGGGATGTCTCATAAACTGGAATATATAATGTTATCACTTTCTATTGGTGTAGACTGATAAATTAGTTTTCCACTATTCCTTAAATAGCAAAACAAAACAAAAATCCATTTTGAAGGAAGAAGATGAACGCCTTGTGTTGGAATAAAGGGCCTTTTACCTTGTTTTGTCTTCTATGGCTTTCATAAATAAATCTTAATTGTTAATACAAATAATAGGCAACACTGTAGTCTAAATACTTACACGTGTTTAAAATTGGGACTCTGAAATGCAACTGCTTGAAGCACTCTGGATCATTTTGAAACCAGAGAATGTTTCTGGATAAAGAGTAATACCCTAATCTCAAATATTCAGAATTAAAATCCTAAAGTTGCCTAAACCTGCACTTTGGAGCTTGAGAGAGATGTTGGAACACATCCAGGATATCACTGGAAGTGTCAGGCAAGTGAGATGGAGTTGGAAAATTGCAGCTGAGGAAGAAATGCTGTAGGGAAACAAATTTCTATATTTCTGAGGACCAGCCTTCAGGTTAAAAGCATTTCCAATGTCTCTAGTTTGAAGAAGTCTCAGGAGCTGGGTTTTATCCTCTGCAGCATAAGGTCTTTTACAACCATTGGTTGAAACTTATGAAGAGTCTTGGGGCACATTCAACCCCTGGATACTCCAACTATGCACGTAACTCTGACTTCAGTGGGAATTTTATGTTTGTTCCAAAAGAAAGACTTAGAGTTGCTATGTAATACACTTTCTGACATTTTAGGCTCTTCTTTCCTCTAAGAGTGAGAAGATTCACACATCAGAGAGCATTCCCAGCCCTGACATACCCCAGTGACCGCTGCCTGCCAAGTTTGTTCACTGATCACCAGGGAGCAATCCACCTTCATGGAGTAGGTGGATTTAATTTTCCAAAATAAAACCTTACAGTTTCAGATGTGAGCAGGAATGAAGAGGCATTTATTATTGATGCCTTTTATTAAATATTTATGGAGAGCCATAACTTTGGCTGGTATTTTAAGTATAGTATTTAGAGATTTATTTCTCTTTTGCCTCTTTTGGATTGCTAACACAGATGTACATTTGTGGACTTTGAATTAGCTGTCTTGGCTCCATGCTAGCATCAATCGCATTTCTCCAGAGAAAGCTTTGGGGTATGATTCAGCTGGACGTTTATGTCCTTTTGCAGCGTGATGTGTTGTTCTGATGAGAGCTAATGAGCCTCTGGATACCGCACGTGTTTCTAGCTGGGCTAGGTCAAGGCTTTCTAAAGGTACAGCTCCCCACATCTTCCTTTCCCAAACAAACGATAATAATACCAAGTAACAAAATCCAGAGCAGTAAAGAGTTTCAAATTTTTGCAAGCAGTCTCTTTTTTTTTCCACGCTCTCCATTAATCTATGTGGCCAGTACTGTCTGCGGAGTCTGGGAGATACTCAGCTATCCAGATTTAGGTGTCTGCTTTAGGGTGAGCTGAACTGCTCTTGAGGCTCCAGTTGCCTTGATTAGGTCTCCGTGGAGTGTAATGGGAGCTTAGGCACTCGCCTCACATCTAGGAACCAAATCCCACCCAAAGTGTGCAATGTTGGCTTTCAGGACTGGATTCGGTTGCCCTCACATAGGTGTCAGGTGCGATTTGAAATTCCCCTGGACATCCTACCTGGCACCTAGGGCCACTCCAGAAATGTGAAAGACTCTCAGAAGTCCTATTCCATACCACCCAGCCTGTGGTTTTATGGCACTAGGTAACTGCATTCAGACACCTGAATTCTGCTTTTAAATCCCATGTTGATGATGTTGGTTCTAGCAAAATAGCTCCTTGAGATAGGTGCCATTCTTCAATCACTCAACACAGAATAAACAAGTACCTTATACATGGCAACCTTTTCGTAATAAATACCTTACTACTGCTTTTTTGCACTTTTTCTTATGGTTTATTTTTAATAATATATTCACTTTAAACATGTTCCTGGCTTTTTCTGTTGGTTGTTTTCCTTTGCTTTATCTACAGTGTGGCTGTTTGTTTTGTAAATATTAACAGGAATGTACTTCTAAAATGAGACATAAGCTATTTTTATTTTATTTTTCGCAACTGTTTGTTTTTGAAATATGTTTGGCTTTTGTGCTTATGTTATTATAGCTGTTTGCTTAGCATGATGCATTTCATTCCACTGATAACTGTTCTCCTGCAAGATGAACTAATTTTGCATAAATGAGTGTGTAATTACAGACTCCTTTCAAAAATAGTGAAAATCCCCTCACTCTCAAAAAATGTATTGAATTATGTTGATTGCTTACATTTTATGCATAAAATTGAATTGAACTGTACACGTTTACTCCTTCAGGGCAGCAGAATGGACAGAAAGCTATTGCAGTTATTCAGTGATATAAGGAAACGTCACAGTTCATTTCAGCCCTTGTACAGAACTGCTTGAAAGTTTTTTGGGCATGGATAATGCCAGTTCCCAGGAATTTTTCCTAAGGATATGGAGGTAAATTTTTATTATGGCTGCTTTTTATCTAGTCTCTCATCAACTGAAAGAATGTCATGTATTGCCTCAAGATTTGAGAACTATCCTCTTAGTTATGACTTCATACACAATTGTCTTCTTTACACCTAAATGATGATTTAGGTGACTGATCAAAGTTTTCCTGATCTGTTGGTAAGTGTTGGACTATTTTTGTTAATTTTTGTTACCAAGCTGCTACCACTGTGATGAACACTATCCATTATGTGTTGATTCACTCAATCTAAAGCTCATACTGAAGCTACATTTTTTTCTCATGGGACTTGAGAGGATATTTTGAAGGACACCAGAGCTGGCAGACTGCTGGGTCCATAGATGTGAGGCTGTTAACTTCAGTCACAAAAAGATTAATTGCTAAATACAGGAGGCACAATATTTGCTCGTGTTTGTGGATTTACCTGTGGTTGCATGAGTGGAGAAGATGTGCTAGAGTCATATTCAACTTTCTTGTGATGCTGATAACGATGAAAGACTGAATTTCAAGTCCTCTGGTATTTTCCTCAAGGTTCATAGAAGAAATTTCTTCAGGAATAACTTCTCCTATACATTGGATTATAACTCATTTCCTTTAGAAAGAAATCCAAGCTGAATAGAAGATATCTCATCATTAAAAATATTGCTACTTCTTTAATGAGCTAATTAGTTTTACCTGCCAGGGTCAGCTTCATTGATTTCAATTAAAAAAAGAAAAAGAAAAGACCTGTCAAGTGACCTACTTCTTAATGTATTCAATAAGATCAAGGTTGGAGCAGCAAAATGTTTTAATGAACACAATCCCTGTTTGCTAAAAGTAAAGCTATTAATGATTTCTTATTGATCTGAAAAAGAAAGGACAAACTAGGTTAGAGGATATTTCATGTTTTGTCATTAAAAATCAATGAAACCAAGAGTGACCTGCTTTCTCCCTCTTGTGTTTACACTTGAAACAGATCAGATCGTTAGGGGAACAGTACTGGTCTAATTATTTAGACCGTTCGTAATTCAAATTGTGGAAGTGGATGAACTTGCCTAACTACAAATAATAAAATACCTTTATCTGCATAACAGGATCTGGGGAAATTGTGTGCTGGGAGTCAGACTATGGCCACAGAACAGTAACTATGAATTTATGTCATCACTTCTCAGGTACCATGTAAGAGCAGGTTGAATGGAGACTTTAGAGGTCATAAGAAAAAAAGCTTTCGGATCAGACTTTAGTAATAAGTGAATTCTCCTCTCTTTGCAGAGGGATAGCCACTGAGGCTTTTCTGAGAATGTTGCAGGATGTACATCACAGCTTGTGAACTGGTTGCCTAAAGGCCATCTTCAAGGCCTGGAAAGCAGATAGCACATATTGCTTGGCCAGATATTGCACTGTGGAATAGTGTGGAGATGGCTACGGCTGTACAGTCAAATACAAGTGGGGATGAGTGACCCTGAGCACTGGATCCCTATGTGGCCGTCACCTCTCACCCTAGCTTTGCTTTGGACCACTCCAGCTGCCTCTTTGTAAGATCAAATTTCTGTAGGTGTTGGCAGTGTGGCTGTGAGCTAGCCACTGCCACTTGGTCTTGGTGCCAGGGATTGCTCCTCAACCTTTTTTTTTTTTTTTAGTTGGCAGTAGTAACATGGCCAGNCTGACTTCTTTAACCTAGAGGCTGTTTGCCTCAGTGATCTCAGTGCCATAATATATAATAGAGAAATGCATGTTACTCTGTGCTGGTGATTTTCTAGCCTTTAAATTCATTGGTTTCTCTTTTAACCTTGAGCTTTTGTGTAAAAGTCCCCTAGCAAAGTTCTACCATTAGCCTTAGCCAGAAGGCTTGTTTTGTCCTACACTGAAGGGCTCTGAAGGGCTGAGGGACACGGCCCACTGATGTATTCCTTTCTGAAGTACAGAAACAGGTTTTATTTCTTTCTAGTTCCTGCCTGCAACTGAAAACAAGTTCAAAACAATAATGACTCAAGCCTTCTTCTTTAGGCAGACAATCAATCAGGCTTTAAATGACTGCTGTGCAGGTGAAATCTAATGTGCTTTTGCTGGTGCATGCTATCGTGTTTTCCACCATTTATATTTGCATGTGTAAAGTACCCACTTCTGTCAGGCTACCACCTTAAAGCTTTATACGTCACTTTATATGTCCCAAATAGTTTTAGGCATTTTGCTAAGTTAGTCTTATCTATGTCCATTTCTTCAAATGCAAAATCCCCAACTAAGCTTTTAATAAGAATAATATTTCTTCATATAACGGCTTCAGAAGGCTGTTCAGTCAATAATTTGACTACGAAACCTTCACACCCTTTTTGTAACTGCCAGGATTAGACCAACAGCTTGGCAATTACAACGCTGAAGTGTTTGGGCCATACATTATTGGATCAGTTTGATAAATGCAGCTTTGCAGAAGCACAACAAAGAGGTCAGTGAAAGATAACTTTCTTGTTCTATAATGAATTTTTACACCAAAATTCAAATGACAAACCATGGCCTATTGAAGTCTCCTTATTATTGCTATTATAAGCTCCATGAACTTCTTAAGTGCATGACTGCAATGGCAGATACAAACTAGGTTAGGTAGATGTCCTCTGCATGTTTTCGAAAGGTGAGATGTAGTTAGGTTACTTTCCTGGCAGTCCTCTGGGAAATCAATGCATCTTAAAGCCAGATGGCTAGCATCATTTCTTAGGCATCTTGAGTTTCTGCTTAAATAAATGCAAAAAAAAGGCAAAAAGCCCTTTCACAAAATAAAGTGTAGCCTTCAAATCACACAGACTGTAGTTTCTATGGTAAGATAGACAATTATATAGCAATGGATGGTATGAATATCATGCTGGTGCAACAATACTGCTTAACTCATGATATATTTATCTGGTGCAGGTGTCTGGTAACAGAGGGCTGATTCCTCCATGAAGTACTAGCAATGAAGCTGTCTCACTCCTTGCATGGGAACACTGAAAACTCTCAAGGAATTTAGACAAAACAACAGGAAAACAGTTAGTTGCTTGTGACCGGTTTGTAAACTGGGATGAAAAGGCATTCAAAAAGCCTACTACAAAACCTAGTTTAGTGAAGTTTTAGTATTACTAGTCTTTGTGACTGTTATAGCACACAATGAATTTCCTGAAAAACGAGGATACAGGGCAAGACAGCATCTCAAGGCAGCATTTAGCAGCTTATAGGTTGCGTTTCCTAGCACACACTCAGAATATGTACTTTATAAATTATCATAATCACCAACTCTTCATTAACTACATAACACTGACCATAATTTTTATTTGATTCTGAAGATGCAACAGGTATTATCCAAACTTCTCTACAGTGAATGTTCTAAGCCAAGTCTTCCAGGTGTTTTAATTTTTATCGATAAACAATATTAGACCATTTTTACATCTCCTTTGTAGGAGATTTTTTTTTTCTTAATATGATGCTGACTCCATCAGGACAGAAAATAATTGCATTTTTGATAAATAATTATTGCCAAATGCATGGTCAGAAAAGCACGGAATTCACACTCTGAATGTGCAGTTTGCGAGAAGAGATGCAAGCGCCTTCGTAGTCAGGGAAATCCTCCCTGGCTCAGCTGCAAATGACATCTCACATCCCAAATAAATGACTAGACTGATCTTTTCTAGCAGGTGTTGGGACTTTGTCAGTCATTGCACACACTTTTGAGTCATCACTGACCTTTCATGGGAAAATACAAAGTTTGAATGGTAGTTGTTTAGCAATGCCAGTCACTGAAAATCACCAGTGGAGGGAAGTAGGTATGTGCCGAAACCAGTTCCATTATTTATTGCAACTTGAGTAGAGTGTCTGTATCAGACATAAGCCTGACTGTACATGACATTGACTAGATGAACAATAACTTCACCGTTCACACCATCAGTTGCACAAGGCAGCACTTCTTTTCTAGACTCTTCAAAATATTGTTTTTTAGTGCGTGCTGCCAGCAATAAGTGGATACTCTTTCGGTTTTTCTTTCAGCAATTGTCTCTTGTGGCTCTACAGAATTTGTAGACAGGGGAATTCACTTTATAGGTCATGCAGTCAGTAGACAAGTGAGCATATCCCAATCCCTTTTACTTCTCCAAGGTCCGCTAGAACAAAGCAAGACTTACAAACCAATATTTTGTGTTTTAATGTCAGCCACTGATGTTGTTATTAAAAACACCTATGCTGGTTTTCAAACCAACAACTGGGAATTTCATGCAGTTCGAATTGTTTATAATGCACAACATCTTTGTTGCGCAGACTGCTAGAATGGTATTTTTTCAGAATGAAACCAAGGATATATCTGGCATGATTTGGGGTGTGGCATGGGGTAGAGGTATTTGAAGGTAAAGAGCTTGTTGAAAACGTATTGGAGCAGTTTGGAGGAACCCCCCACACAGAGGGGTTAGAAGGGAGTTCAGGAATGCTAGAGATAAATGGTGCTAATACTCTCATGCCCTCCCTTTGGTTTCCCAGACCCGCTAGCCTCCTTGTTATCTTCCTTCTCCTTCCCACTGCTGCAGACTTCTTGAACACACAGTCCTTCCCAGTACACGTTCATGGGTATTATTCAATTTCTTCTTTAGAAGAATTTGAGCTCCTTCTGAATTTTCTGCTGTGCCCTTATATTTTTGTACAGCTTAAAGTCTTTCCCCCAGAGCACTTGCTAGGGAAGATTGCATCAAAACAATTTGTCTTTCTTCCTTCAGCTTTCAAAGGCTGGGTGTGAACTGATAGCAGCATGAGATGCAGCTGCACTGAATGCTGATCTGACTCACGTACTACCCGGCTTGTATTAAAGACCTCAAAGTCAAAAGTTTGAATGACCTTTCATCTTCACAGCGTGCTTGTGAAGCATGATCCCTTCCATTAGTGAGCACTGATGAGAATTGTGCTCTGTCTTTTCCCTCCAGGTGTGTAGCCACTATATAGTTGACCTAAAAGCCAGACTGTTAGAATAGCTTTGGAGACAAAGAGAGCCATGAGTTCATCCCAGATGCAACCAAAACAAATCAGTGTAACTTGCCATTTTTAATAAAAGCTTTATTTTTTTGTTTTACACCGTTGTTTGTTATATAGACATATATTTAGACAAAATGCTGTTTCTCAAGTTTTCCTTGTGCAAATATTCCTGAATCTGTAACCCTTTTGCTAGTCACATATACATATTTACATATTAAAGCACTTAGATGTGTTGATGAGGAAGACTGAGAGCACTTTTAATTCCAGCACAAGTGACACTCAGCTGTAATAATAATAAGCAAGAAAGAGATTTATTGTAAATATACCTTTTTTTTAAATACAGGTATGTTAATCGCTTCTCAGTCTGGGACAACTCTAAGCACTATTTTAGTATCATTTCTTATCAAAACTGCTTCAACATTTTCATTAAAGAGTATTTGTTTAATCTCCAGGTCTTTTAAATTGGTGGAATACTCCTTAATGAGTGTTTTCCTGTCTCAGAAGATCCCCATTGGAATTGTTTCAAGGATGCAGACCTGGCAAGCAGGAAGGCAGGAGGCCAGTTCCCCCCCATGGCTTTTAGACAACAGTGTTTTACAGCACGGTCAGGTTTTGAACCTGCCAGGGGGGAACTGCTCTTCACAGCCATGCCCGGCTTACTTCTCTCTCCCTCTTTCTGCTAAGGGAAATTATCTCCATATAGTTTTGTGTTCAACACTCCCTTATCACAAATTTCTTGCTGTTGTAAACAAAGTCCAAGGAAGCTGCTAGTGCTTGTGGCAGCTTGTGTAATCAGAACCATTTAGGTTGGAAAAGACCTTTAAGATCATCAAGTCCAACCATTAACCTAACACTGCCAAGTCCACCACTAAACCCTGTCCCTAAGTGCCACATCTACACGTCTTTTAAATACCTCCAGGGTTGGTGACTCCACCACTTCCCTGGGCAGCCTGTTCCAGTGCTTGACAACCCTTTTGATGAAGCAATTTCCCCTAATATCCAATCTACACCTCCCCTGGCACAACCTGAGGCCATTTCCTCTCATCCTATCACTTGTTCCTAGCCAGAAGAAACACCCACATCGCTACAACCTCCTGTAAGGTAGTTGTAGAGTGATAAGGTCTCCCCTCAGCCTCCCTTTCTCCAGGCTAAACAACAGCTGAGAGATCAGCCGCTCCTCACAAGACCTGTGCTCCAGACCCTTCACCAGCTTCGTTGCTGTTCTCTGGACCTGCTCCAGCCCCTCAATGTCTTTTTTTGCAGTGAGGGGCTCAGGACTGCACACAATACTGGAGGTGCGGCCTCACCAGTGCCGAGAACAGGGACACAATCCCTTCCCTAGTCCTGCTGGCCACATGATTTCTCATACAAGCCAGGATGCCGTTGGACTTCTTGGCCACCTGGGCACACTGCTGGCTCATGTTCAGCCAGCTGTCAACCAACACCTTTCCTCCAGAGAGCTTTCCAGCCACTCTCCCCCGAGCCTGTAGCGTTGCAGGGGGTTGTTGTGACCAAAGTGCAGGACCCAGCACTTGGCTTTGTTGAGCCTCATATAACTAGTGTCAGCCCGTCGGTCCAGCCTGTCCAGACCCCTCTGCAGAGCCTTCCTGCCCTGCAGCAGATCAACACTCCCATCCCACTCTGTGTCCTTTGCAAACTTACTGAGGCTGCACTCGATCCCCTTGTCCACATCATTAGCCAAGATATTAACACTTAGACTTTTATCATTGTGGCAAAGTACCTACTTTCACACTGTTCAGAGAGATATCTGAACACCCTAAGAACTGCTATTCAAACAAAAGCAATACAGCATTGCTTTTCCTCTGATGTACAGCCACAAGTAAAGGAAATGATCCAGTTCGTAAAGGAAATGATCCAGTTCATAACCTGTTGACCCCAGACATTTTTTTCCGTAATGTAAAACAAAGGTGCTGTTGGACTATGGATATATTCACATTAAACCCATGGTTGTATTCTGGTTTCTTTACTTGTCTCTCAGTGAGAACTGACATTGGATTGTGACATGGTGATACACTGAAATACCTTGGTTAGTGACAAGTCATCCCCCTGAAAATGGGCTGCATGCATTATGTTCGTCTAGGAATCTTGCTACCCCATACACATGATTATGGGTTGTGGTGCCAGGCCTTTGGGAGGAAATTCCGGAGTCAAGGAGTGAATATATTTAATAAAGAAGGCAAGCTACCAGAAACTGGTTTTTCGTCTTGCATAATACGTGAGATTTGTTCTAGAGCGTGCAGCGAAGGACCCCATCTTCTCCCAGCTGCTTTAGTGTTTTTCCTGTGCTACATTGCAATAGATTGCATTATTTCTCATTCCTTTAGGAAATGACATGTTGGATTTCATTTGGTGTGGTCAGCTGAAAGCTGTATGTGATGGGCAAGAGATCTCATATTCACAAAAGCCCTTCAGGTTTTAAAAGTTGACTATTGTATTCAGGTTTGGAAGACGGATTACTCTCCGTATAATTTCAAAAGCATCAAGATCAGTCACCTCTTTCCTTTAAATTCCTTGTTTATGTACTGTACCTTCCTGCTGTCATGCTGATGTTTATATTCCTGACACATTTTGAAAGAGCTTTAAGGAGATAACTTATCATCGTTGGGCAGTCCAAGTTCTCCTCTACCCAGAGCCCTGCTTCCAAAGGCAGTCTCTGGGCATTACATAATGGGCTTATTGAAACACTTTCTCTGCAGCTGCCTGTGTATTTCTTTACTAATAACTCTACGTTGTTGCATAGAAACAGATTTTTTAAAATAATTTTTTCTGTCTTCCCAGAAACTTTAGACAGAATCAGTTGTAGACGTCGTAAAGTTCTGAAGGAAGTGAAACACCACAGAGCTAACTAACATCCAAACATTTATGGCATTACAGAGGGCACAGGAACGCTTGCTAAATTTCTTTATATACACAGAAACAAAAGAGAGGCATTATCTTGAGAATAAAGAGACATTGTTTGGATGAATCGCGTGGAACAAACATCACCTCTGACGTTTGCATTGCTAGTGTGATTTTCAGATGGATATTTCATTTCTTTTGTTTTCCTCTGATTTCTCTAGTGGCTATTCCTTATGGACAACATAAATCCCATAATTCTTCAAATGTAGGAAGTGATGCCTTGCAGCCTGTCACCACTTTTGCCATATCAGTATTCAAAAGACCGTATTTGTCTGTGCACAGTAGCGAGTCCTGCTAACCGGATAGTCTGTATCCTCCTGCTATTCAGGGCTCACTCTCTTGCTTTTAATTTTCTTGGCCTCCTGTTTTCTCTCACAGAACAAAATCTAATTAGAACTTCCATCTCGACTCCAGGTACATCACAAAGCAGCAGTTTACAGAAAAAAAAAATATGGCTAGGTTTTGATTATCCATCTGTCTTGAGGTTAGCTTCATCTAATGTTTAAAGACAGTAGATTTTTAACTTTGACTTCATAAGGGAACAAAGCCTATGAGCTTACGTGCCATACCCACACATATGCACATGCTTGGGTGTCTGTCAGGGTCCCAGTAAATCCTTAACACTTTTTTGCCAAATTAGAATCATAGAATATAGAATCATTGAGGTTGGAAAAGACCCCAGGGATCATCAAGTCCAACCATCAACCCAACTTAAACCAGATTGACAAAAATTGGAAAAATGCAAATATTCTACATTCCTGCAAATTTAATGTAATTCTGTAACCTGTAGGAGGGGGGCACAGCCCCTGTCGGTGCTATCATAAAGAGAAAGATTGCTCATCTTTTGTTAGGCAGTAAAGAATCACCTAGTATCTCCCTTGTAAGGTGCAAATAAGTAAGAAACCAGGCAACTGATCCAAACTCTACTGTTTCTGCTGCTTACAGACATTTTTTCTCACCTTTTTCCCCCGGTAATGTAAATGAGCGGCTAAGTGGAAATGATTTATGTATCTTAATCTGCCTTTTTTTTTTTTTTTTTNNTTTTTTTGTTATGTTGAACGTTTAGGCTAGTTTCAACACCAGACTCCACAGTTCGTCTCAAAGCAAATCATTTGGGGGATAGTGAGCATTTTGCTGCAACTCCTGGTTTACACATGGATGGCATAAATGTGGTCTCCTTCTCCAGGCATTCTCTCTTGCTCTTTTTTTGTTGCACGTATAAGACAATTTTTCATGTTTCTAAAGAGATGGTTTTTATTGACTCTCATTTTTTACTGATCTTCACAATATTTTCTTTGTTCAGTCTAGGCAGAAGGCAGGAGCTGACAGGAGGAAGGGGACCAACCTTCCCTGTGGTTTCTGACACTGCTTGAGATGTGGTCGGTGCTCAACTTCTGATGTGTAACACCAAGCTTTCAAATGCATTGCTGAATTATTTCCTGCATTTTTCACACTTGTCTTTTAGACCTAAGATGATTTGTCCACGTGTTGCATAGTCTGAGTTTAATTTGGTCTGTTAATGAATATGTATTTACAAAAATGTCAAGATACTTTATTTTGCTTCTCCTTTTGCCTCCAGAAGAAAGACCATTTATGTCATAAGAAGCTGAAAAAATTCTCCCTAAGGGTTTTCCCCAGCAGAGGAGGAGTCCTAAATGAGATCTGGAGTAGTACAATGTGCTAGAATTGTCACTAGGTTAATACTCTGTAAGTTAAGACTGGAATTGTATGCTGCAGTAACTTATGCCTGGTGAAATATCTTGTTAGGGCCATAAACTTGCACAAATTAATTATCCCCTAGGCTTCTAGGCTTCTTCTGCAGCTACCTCTAGAATTAGTTTGCTGCTAAGGACAGAGG
>VZTO01019097.1:0-44619 GCA_013400615.1 Syrrhaptes paradoxus | reverse complement strand
GGCGGGAGAGGAGCGGCGGGGGCGCGGCGGGGAGCCCGGCGCGGCGGGGGGATGGATGGGTGCCGGCCGCCCTCCGCCTCCGCGCCGTCCCTCCCCTCCCTCCCCGCGCACGCGACTTGCCGCCGGTGTGTCCTCCCCGCCGCCGCCTCCATTATCCTCCTCCCGCCGCTCCCGCGCCCTGCCGCGGGGGTGCGGGGCCCGCTCGCCCCCGCCACCGGGAGGTAGGATGGGGCCGGGGGGTGGCGGCTCCTCTCCCCGCGGGGGGCGAGGCTCTGGTTTGGCCCCGTTGCGGAGGATGCTCTGCAGGGTAACGCGTCCTTCGCGGGGAGAAGGGGCTCGGGGAGGGCCCGGGGGGGTGCGGGCCCCTCCGGTGTGCCCCCGGGGGGTGCCGCTCGCCGGCCCATGTCCCCTTCGCAGCCGTGGATGCCCAGCCGGACCCCGGGGCTGTGGGGCCTGGTGCGAGCGCCGTTCACTGGCACCCAGAGCGTTGGCTGTCGCTTTTTCTTTTTTTTTCCTTTTTTTTTTTTTTTTTTTTTTTTTTTTTTTTTTTTTTTTTTTTTTTTTTTTTTTTTAAAGTCTTTATAAGGCAGCCAGAGCAAGAGTCTGACAACAACCCACCTATTGACAGAACAGGGAAGACATGATGGGGGTGTGTTACTTACTACAAGCTGCAGCGTTCCTTTCCCCCCTGATTCTTGTGCATCACTTGTTAGCTGCCTCTTTGCACCAGCAAGAAAATTTCCCTGGTCCTTTATAGCAAGAATGCTTTATTTTTTTTGAAAGGCCAGTTGTGTCTCTTATCTATGGATGGGTGAGCGTATTTTTGTCTGTTTTTCCTGTTTAAAGAGCAGTGGCTTTGCTTTTCCATCACTGGTGGTATCAGACTTTATCAAAACACTCGTAAAAATTCAGTTTTCTCATGTATTCTCGGCTTGGTTTTGGTGTTTTCTGTTGGGTGCCGTGAAGTGGAGCTCGTCGCTCGCGTCTGAGCTGGAGTAATTCCTGGGCTGCAGAGTTCCCGCTCCAGCAGGCTGCGGTGCGGGGAGGAAGGGGACCGTGTTTGCCCGCACAGAGCTGGTCACCGGTACAGCACTTGGGGTTTTCTCTGGGGCTGCCTGGCAGCATCCCGTCTATTTAATACCAGTACCTTAGAGGCTGTGGTTTAGGACACTTGTACATTTTTCTGTTTGCAATAGACTAGGTTCAATGGAATTTACCGGGTCTACTTGAAAGCAGTGAGGATCTCCGGAGCGCTAGTTCGGTGGCAGAAATGACTGAGGTCTGGCTAACCAACCTGACCACAGGGTTGAACTCGGGAGGTTTTTATGTGGGGGCAGGCGGGTTGCTTTGTTTCTTTTTTTTCTTCTTTTTTTCTAAGTTGGCATTGGGTTGTTTGGGGTTCTTTTAAAGAGTTGTCTTATATTTGCATCTCAAAAAAGCTCTAAAGCATCTTTGAAAGATCTTTGTGAGCTTGGCCTTCAGGGCAAGTGCCTTTGGGCATCTTTGCTGTAAAACAAAATAGTTCAAATAGTTCTTGGTGCTAGCAGCTGATGAAGACAGAGTCTCTTGGATCTTAAGGATTTTACGACTTACATCACTTTTCTGTTTATCTGCTAAAAACTTCTGTCTGGTACCATTACATACAGTGGAAAGTAATGGTGAAAGTTTGTTACATCTTGGTCTGTAGCCTGCGATTCACCTTGACTGCTTGTGAGCAGGGAAGGGGTAGACCCGGGGTGCTTTTCCTCACTCTTGGTTTGCAGCCGATGCCTGTGTTCTTGGGCAGACTTGGAGAACAGATACCCTCAAGCATTCAGATTCAGTTGGCTCACTGATTTGGTTTCTTGCCTTTGGTGATGCTCAAGAAACAAAGCCTGCTGAAGGACCTAGTTCTGCCCAGTGACTTATTCTGCACATATTATAACCAAGCCAGTTACAATCTTCAGCTGAGTTGGCATTCTGCACTGGGAATAAACTCTTGAGTTGTTGCTTTCAGTTCAGAAGCCGGTGATGATCGAGGAGGAAGCTGTGTTATCTTTTTATGGATGACTTCTGGTCTGGTCTGCCTGCTTATTTTTTTGACCTCTTGGTGGCATGCCGCATTCCTGTGCGAGTACCTGTTGAAATGGGGTGTTACCATCAAAATGGGATGTAACAGATTTTTCCAGGGCAGGTGTTGTGTGTGGGCTTTCCCCTGTCTCCTTGCCCGCTTTGTGGAATGTAGAAGAGTTTCTTCCTAATCTAAAAAGTACCTGAGTTCTAGGATGCACTGCATACTCCCCGCAAAGTTCTGATGACTGTGTACGAATCCTTGATTTCTGCTGCAGCTCGGTGTTTCACTGAGTTATCTTGAAACCAGCTTGCTTTAAGGGAGCAACGTTATGATACTTGATTTTGGAACCACAAGAGTTGGGGGGGGACTTTTTGCACAGTAAAGTTGTAACTGCTTGAGAACGGTGGCACTTGTACTGTGTGTTATCCTCTGTGCTTGATGTGAACGGTGCTTTAGCGATGAGGGACGTTTGGTTGTGTTTTCTTGATTCGTTACGTTGGTATTTGGTGTGAAAAAAGCCTGTGTGTAGTTATTAAATATCTGCTGCTGCTGTCAATTCCCCACCCCTGAAGTTTAATTGAGGTTTTGGGATGTGAAAGTTGAGGGTGTGTTGGATACACGTTGACAGTTTACTCCATAAATCTGCATCGGCTTGAAAGCTGCAGAAACTTGAGGTTTGAAATGGAACGTCGTAGCGATGATAGTGTCTCTGGTAGTGCCGCTGTAATTATACGTAGATCATAATTTTTTACGAGGTGAGCATTAGAGTAGGATGTTCACCGGCGGCTGGCTTGTTTTGGAATGGTGCTAGATCCATGTGCTGGGAGAAGGAGTGGCTTCCGTACTGCTGCTGTGTTCACGCCTGAGCTGGAAGTAAAGATCATTTCTCTCCTCCGCAGGCATTAAAATTCTGTCTGCCTCAAAATTTCCTCTCCTAGTTTTATGTTGAATGTTGACTGTAAACCTTCCTGAGTGTTTATATGTGAGGTGGAGATGCAGAGCCCTGCCCGTGACTGGTGACATGATGACTGCATGTGCCCGAGGAGATAACTGCTCGGAGGTATGGATCTAAAACAAGAGATGCATGGTGAAGACGAGACAGATTGCAGCCCAGGAGATGGAGGACTCCTTCGTGCTTTTTCTCCTTGCTGAAGGCTTGGGTGCTCCTTTGTCGGAAGTGTGAAAATAAAAGTACGTCTTTCAACCATCCTGGTGAGTTTCCTCTGTCCGTGATTTGGTCCACGTTGCACAGTACTCGAAACCCTCAGAGGAGTGGTTCAGTGGAGCTTTGTGGCAGAAGGGACCTGGGGGTTCCCCATGAGAAGCTGTTTCTGGTGGAAGGTGGTGCCTCTTGTCTTGCTGACAGCAGTGGCGGGTAGGTAAGGTGGTTTCAGAAGCAGCAGCGATGCGCATTGACCGGTTTGCTCTGGGGACTTTTCGATGTAGCACTTCCTTCAGCTGGAAAACTTGCAGGGCAGACTCTTGCAGCAGTGTTTCACTGCGTGCTTCCATATTGTCATCGAAGCGCTCAACTACAGATTTTACTGTACTGCGTCTGGAGGAAATGAGGGAAGAGACAGGGTGAGGTTTTGCATCAGTGATTTACTTCTCAGCCTCCTTTAGCTGGCTCCCAAGCGCGTCCCTGCTGAGGCTGCGTCCTCCTGCCCTGTTGAGCTCACGAGGAGCGGTACGGATGGCTTCCAGGAGTGAGCGGGTCACAGCGTGCGCAGGCGCTGTGCTCTCGTGGCTGTGTGCGAGGGAAGGCGCTGGCTGCAGGTTTTCCAACTTTGATGCCAAAGCTCTCTGCCTGTACCGTGTCTCTCTGCAGCAGCGGTGGCCACGGAGGATGACTCTGGCGAAGAAGGTGGGTTCCTGCACACCACTCAAACGTGCTGCTTCTCGAGCAGCTGAATCCTTTCAGCTGGGTGGCCACACGATGTAAACCCCTCCAGGGTTTGGATGGTCTTGGTTTGCCACTACTAAAGGTTTGGTTACTGCATCGCTACTGCAGTTTTAGAGCATGGCCGTGTGTGTGCACAAGTATCTGAAGTTTTGCAGCCCGCTGCTGTGGTGCGATGGGCAACTTTGTTATCTATATCTGCTTTTATTGAACAACAAGCTGCAGAATTCTTTCCTCTCCTCGGCTGAGTCCAGCTGAAGCATTGCTTTCTAAGCAGCCATTATGGAACCCGGAGAGAGAGCGATTTCGCTTGCCAGAAGCAGCGTGTTGCCAGTGTCTCTTAGATGTGGTCCAGCAGGCTTTGGTCTCGCTTTTCTCCCAGCAGGTGCAAGCTAAATCTTTCTAGGTAGTACTCTGGCTGACCCTCTTCCTTGGAGGTGGCGTTGAAAGCTTGTTACAACCAGAACGAGACTGTTTCAGGTGCTCTAAAAAGCATCCCTCTTTGTTCAGAGTGGAAATGATCGATCAGAATTCCTCATCCAGGGTGAAAGCGGGACTCTGTGGAGAGCAGGGACCACTTGTGGTTTGTTAGTGGGCTGCTGTTGTCCATCTGCTCTGCTGCTGGCAGTTTGGCCGAATAGCGGGAGACCGGCTGTGTTGTTAGCCCCTGGCCCTGGGGAGTCTCCTTTTCCTTCGGCAGGCTGGCAGGACTGGTCTGCGCGCTCGGCAGTGCTGTCGGAACGGGCGCTCTCTGCGCTCGAGCCCTGTAAAGAACAACTTGCTCTTTCCAATTCTAAAATTAGGTGTCGTCCAAGGGACTCTGGAAGGTGCAGCCCTAATCACGGTTGTATTGTCGTAGTCAGTGGCCCAGGATACAGCTGCAATGCGGTCTCAGGGGTGTACGTTCCCATTGCTGTAGTCTGGGGGCTGTCGTGCGGGGGTGACCCGTCCGAGAGCTGATCTGTGTGGATCGGTGCTGCTCGGAGGCGAATTCCCAGCAGAGGCTGTGCGTCACTCCTCTTCAGGGCTTTTGTCTAATTAAAGAATGACAGGGTGAGCAGCCCCTCAGCTGAGTTGGTACATAACAGTAACCCCAAGTACTCCACCACTTATGAGCAAAATTGCACCATGAGTAATCGCTTGGGAAGTATTTCCCTGAACTCCCAGATGACTCCATTCTCGACACAAGCGTGGAGTGCTCCCGGCATTTATCTTGGGGTTACTTATTGCCAACCTCCCAGGATGTTTACTCTGCCGAAAGAAGAGGAGTTGGTTAGATATTGTGCTGTAGTTACTAAGCAGGCTTCTGGATGGTCTTCTAAAAATAGCTTCTCTCTTTCCAAGAAGATGAGGTGCTGCAGAATTGGGACCAAAACCAAGACGGTAAACCAGAAGAGAAGTGAAGCATTGTTCGGATAACTCCATTGTAAAATTAAACAAATCTTTCCAAGAGCTGGTTTAGTGCTTCTGACAGCTTTGATGACAGTCCTGTGCAACTTTCTGGATCCGTAGTGGTATGGGTTATACTGTTGCTCCTCAGGTAGAGATCGGAACATCGGTCCGTATCTTCAGGGTAGCTTCTCGTTTGAAGGCGGATTTTCCTCCAAGATCTGTAGTCTGACATTCTTTGACAAGTAATTTTGCTCGAGAACACTATAACAGGTGTTTGCGTGGAGCTCTTCTGCTCTTGCAGTAGCTGGGTTACTTCAGGAAAACCCTTTCTTCACTCTTTCTTTCTTCTTTCTTAAAGCCTTTAAACTTTTGAGGTTTGAACCAGTGGAGGTAGCATAATGCTTGCACAGGGGATGTCTGTGGAAGCTGCTGCCTGTCGAGAGATTGCCGCTTGCCTGCTTGGTCTTGCACACGAGGCGAGCCTTCCCTCATCCTTTTATTCATAATCCCGAGTGACCTTTTTTCTGTTGCATTATTCTTTCTCAGGTAAATGAGGTCACGTTCAAAGCCATTATGGTTTTTAATCACTCTCCATCTGTCGCGCTTTATAGTCACTTCTGAAAAACCAGAGGGAAGCTGTTCCTGCTTAATTTGCCTCAAACCTGCGTTGGGACCTATGATGGCCGACTGGGTGGTTCAGCCTGGCAAATTCATCCTGGTGGGTGGTGGCCTTCTTCATCTTCTCTGATAAGCGACAAGGCTGCCTGCTCAGGTAGTGAGAACGGCCGTTTTGACATCAGTGTGTTTGTTATTCACATCGTGGTCCCAGCCTCCATCTGTAGAGCGGTTTTATCTGTCAGGGATGTTTGATGGTGGCTGGGGTGGGGATGGACATTTCGGGATAGCAGGAACGGGGATTTGTCCTGCAGAGATCATTGTTTCCTCGCCTCTCCAGCCGTCCTCACCCTGTGCTGGTATGGAAATCCTCCTCTGGCCAGGCAGCGGGGAAGCGGATCTGAGCACACTTCTGAGGGGAAATAGAAGTGGAATACCTTGTTCTTTTCATGAAGAGCACAGGAGGTGGAGGAGTGGCTGGAGCATGAGAAAGCCACAGGATGGGCTCCTGTGTGTCTTCTGGCCCCGTGTTTTGTTCTGGGCAGAGGAGCAGTTTGCAGAAAATACACTTTGGTCCTGTGGTGCTGCTACCTTTGAACAACAATCTGTCAAGTTGTAGCTTTAGATGCATGCTTGTTTCCTGTTCCTAAACTTTGCAACTTTGTTGTTGTATGTGAGGTTATTTTTATTTGCAACTGCACCAGACTGTACTAGATGCATCTCTTCCTTTGCTAGCCCTGGTTTGCAGTCCTTGGCCAACAGCGAGGGTTTCCTACCTGTGTCAGTCCAATGTGCAAGGCATTGCTTTAGATGACTCTGAATTTATGTGCCCCTCTGGGCAAGGATGGTCTCTAATTCAGTCTTGTAAATTACTCTTCCTAAAAGTGATTTGTTTATTTATTGAGTGTTTTAGGTGGTGTGTTGGAAACTGAGCAGGTTGGCACTGCCTAGGGAGTGCTCTCTGTGTGCTTTCTGGGCTGCAGGCTGGTGGTTCTGGGGGTACAGCGGGCGAGCCGTCCCTTGGTCAGAGCTCTTCCCGTGCAGCCAACCAGCAAAGCGCTGGGGAGCTGCTTAGTTAGAGCTGGAAGACTCGGAAATGAATTGTTTTATGGAAATAAATTGCTGCTGGCTTCTTTCACTAGGCAGTCTATAGGATTCTCCTCTAAGGGGCTGTATATGTGCTATGAGTCTTCTGTTTGTGGCAGTGAGTTCTGTTTCCTTGGGGGACAAGTGCTCATACAGGCAAAAGTCAGCGTTATTCGGCCTTTCCCTGTCCCCACTGTACGCTATACCCTCACAATTGTGTGTTTGGAAATGCTGGAGATCTCGATTTTTGGTCGGCTAATGAAGAAGAAATTGCGTGGGGCGAGCAGCTGTTCCCTGCGCGTTTCTAAACCTGGCTGTTCTTAGGGTAGCTTGTTGTTTTTCTGCTTCATTCCCAGTGTTCAGACTGTGTCATCCCGGATTTGTCTCTGTGGACAGCCTTTCCCTTGGCCAGTGCCAAGGACCCTTTCCCGGGCGCGTCCCCGCCAAGGCAGTGGCTGCGCAGCAGTGTTTACATCTTGCGGGGAGCCCACGTGCTCGGGGAGCGGCAGGCAGGCGTGACGGCTGTTGAGCCGCAGTGCTGCGAGCGGGAGCTGAGCGCTCCTGCAGCCGGTCTCGCTCCCGTGTTACTGCTCTAGGGTTCGAGTTGAGAGGTTGTAGCTTTTCCCTTTCTGGGAAAGATTTTGAGGGGAGCTTTGCAAGGTTCCTAGGGTAGAAACAATGCATTTTGGCACAGTTTTGTGGCTTTATCATTGCTTTTTCCAGTTTTCTTGGCATCAGTGCTGCTGCTGCAAAGAGGAGATAGGCAGCAGGGACGTGAGGAAGGGCAGGACCATCCCCTGCTCCAGCAGCGTGCTCTGATATCTGCTTACAGTGATCGTGAGCTGCAGCCTGTGTTTGTAGGTATTGTTTGTGACTCGCTAGAGCATCATCTGTGCTGAAGACTTGAATGGCCTTCCATTCAGAATATTTGCTCTGTTTGAATTGTTTGATTCTGAGGCTCATCAAACAGGAGCCAAGCAGAAAATTTAGAGAAATAGTTTTTCTTAAGCCTTGCTGCTTTTTATCACGACTTTCCTGGGTGTGGGTCTCAGTGCGTGTGGTTTAATTTCTTTAAAACTAAACTGTGGTTTCAGTAGCTGAGACTTTCTTCATGGTCTGTCCTGTAAGGAGATGAATTAGAAATTTCATGTAGAAAGCAGAAGGCAGGAAAAAGGCATTGTTTGACCAAGTCTTTTTATCAGGCCTAAGCTACAGCAGGAAATAGTGTTATTTTTTTGCACAGCTTACCTTCTGTTCACAGTGTTGCACTTTTTTCCTTTCAGGATCCTGTTCTTGTAAAGTTTGCTTTTCTCCAAGCTCTTTGCAGGCTCTATTTGTGACAGAAGCAGCGTAGGTACTTTTTCACGTGCAGCCGCGTTGCACAGAGGTTTAAAGAAGCAAGCAACAAGTGACATCTCTGTTTTGAAAGCTCATAGGAAACTTAAGGCTGGTGAACATAAATACTTGAGGTGAAATCGGACTGGGAAAGCTGGAACAATGTAAAAACCAGGATGTGTTGTCACAAATTTTGGTGGTAGACAGACAGAACTGACATTTTTGAATACTCGCTGAAAAACCTGTCTTAACATGACCAGGCTGCCTTTAAGACATGCCTCTGTTGGAGGGAGAAGCTGTACAGTGGGAGTCAGGTTTCCATCCCTCCTAAAGATGAAGTCTGAAGTGAATTTAAAAAAAAAAAAAAAAAAAACACAACAAAAAAACAAAACAACAACAAAAAAGCACTTTTACTGTAATCAAGAGTCAGTTTTTAAGAAAATGCTCCTTGATGTTCCATAATGTTACCCATACAGCTGCTAGTTTCATTATTCTCTGCAGTGTAACAATTAGTAAAGGTTGTGGACCCTTGGCAATAAATGCTTTTTGGAGGTGACTTTGCTGGGAACCGTAGGAGAGGAAACAACCTTTGGTGTTTCTGAGAGAAAGCTTGTTCTGCTGCTGTACTAACTTTAACTTGTTCCTTAGCCACGTTTGGAGGTCGTTGCGTGATGGAGCTGATGGGGTGGGATTCGTCTGAAGGCAAGCCAGTCTCTAGGCTCCAAAAAAGTTTGTGCATTCTGCTTTCAGAGGCTGTAAGCGTTGCCGTTTGGTCTTGTGGGAGCAGGTGGCAAGCACTCCCTCAGGGAAGCTGTTGGAAAGGGACCGGAGGGAGCCCTGAGGTCTTGTGCAAGCTCCAGGATGCTCGGGCAGAATTATAGACCTCAAATGCTTCTGCTCATCCAGAGAGGCTTTTCCACGAGTTTGGAGGAAGTTAGCCCTTCCCTGTTTGTTTTTCTGGTACCAATGTGGACTTCTTTTGCGGGAGTATGTCTTTAGGGTAGTTTGAATAATAGCTTGTAAGAGTAGACCTTTGGCTTTGATGTGAGCAGCTTTAAGTGTTTGTTTCCACATATACTTGTCCTTTGTTTCCCCATAACTCTTTTTGATCGTTCTGTAGCTGTGAACTATAGCTCCTTTATGTGTGTATATATACAAGTGGTATTTCCTTTCTACCAACTGTTTGCTGGAAGAACAGATGCCAGCGTGTTACCTGGGGAGGGACAATCCTCTAGAACCTTTTCGTGCTTTGCTTGTAGTTACGTTTGTTTTCATGTTAATATCCGTGTCTTCAAATTTCAATCCCCTTTCTCATTGCAGGATGAACAGTTTTTAGGTTTTGGTTCAGATGAAGAAGTCAAAGTACGAAGCCCCACCAGGTCCCCCACAGGTACGTTCAAGCCGCAGGACTGGATGTTGACTTTGTGTTCTCCTCTGCAGTGGTTTTGCTGTGCTTCTCCTGTTGGTTCTGCCAAATCTCATCCACTGTAGCTTTGGATTCAGCTCAGGTAGTTTTGGACCCTTTCCAGCTGATCTGTTATGGAGCAGGGAAAGAGTGATACTGATGAAACCAGTATTTGAAACCTCCTGTTAGTGTTTTGGAGAGGCAATTATTTCAGTAGTAAGGATCTAGTACTGGTTTGAATATTTCAGTATCCTTCAGTAGACTCATTATCGCCCGTCACTGGAACCTTCACTTTTTTGGAAACAGAACAAATATAAAGTGTTTGACGATGAGCTGTAGCAAAATTGTTACGTTTCCAGCTGTCAGGATGTAGGACTGAATCACGATGGGACTGCAAGTGAATGAGCTTGGCTTTGATTTAGGTTCTGGTCAATAAATGCTCTCACCACAGCATTTTGCTCATTCACCACAACGATCTGCTCAGCTCGGCCTCGCCAGCGCGTTCCGCTGCGGGGAGCCTTGCTCTCAGGGTGTTTGACGTGAGGGATGAGGTGCCTGTCAGAGCTGCGTGGAGACCCAGACCTGGAAGAGCTGGGCTCAGGGGTGTGCGCTGAAATTCACTGGTGGGGGTGAGTTATCACATCTTGCGCATCTGCTTGATGATTCCAAACTCTCCCCGGACGTTCCTTGTCCCTTAGCAGTGCAGATGGATCTTTTTTCCCCTTTCAGCTACCTGTGATTTACTTAAAAGAAAAAAAATCCCAAACCAACAGATCAATGTGTTTGAAAGATGGCACGTGCCCTTAGGAATTATTGTTCCCTCTTAACGTTAGGTTGATGGTGGTTTTGTGCCACTGTGAGAAGGCGAGCTTGCACTTTAAAAAAGTTTTCTAATTCCTATTTTATATGAGAGAAGAGGTGTGTTGTGAAGGTACTCTTTACATGCATGGATAAAACTGTATTTTATTTGTTGATTACCTGGAATGTCTTGGCAGCTTGTACAGGCAGTGTGACTTCTACTGAGTGGATACTTGTGTGACCTGGGTAATGTTGATCCGACACTGGGAGAAAGTTAATGTGTGCTCTGCGTTCTCTGCTTCCCTCGCAGTTAAGTCTAGTCCACGGAAACCTCGCGGGAGGCCCCGGAGCAGTTCTGACCGAAGTTCAGCTGTACTGTCAGACTCTTCGTCAGTGTGTTCCCCTTCGAGCAAGTCTGAAACCACATCCATGGAGAAAGTAAAGAAGAAGGAGCTGAAGAGCGGGGAAAAAAGAAGAGGAAGACCACCAACGCTTACGAGCGTGAAGTTCAAACTGTCACAAGTAAAGGATGCTTCGGACATTCAGAAGGGCAGTAAAGAAGAAAAAGAGAGTCTGAAAAAAATCAAACGGTCGCCATCCACTACATTTCAGCAAGCAACTAAAATCAAGAAATTAAGAACTAGTAAGCTCTCCCCACTGAAATCTAAATTTAAGCCTGGCGCAAAACTTCAGATTGGGAGGAAGAGCGTTCAGATCGTGCGCAGGAGAGGTAGGCCGCCATCCTCTGAACGTTTAAAGACTTCTTCCACCTTAGTCATAAACTCACAGCTGGAGAAACCCCAAAGGATTCGCAAAGAAAAGGATGGCACGCCACCTCTTACAAAAGAAGAGAAGGCCGCTGTAAGACAGAGTCCGCGCAGGATTAAGCCCGTTAGGATTATACCTTCCACCAAAAGGACGGATGCCACAATTGCCAAGCAGCTCTTGCAGAGGGCTAAAAAGGGTGCACAAAAAAAGATTGAGAAGGAAGCGGCCAAACTGCAGGGCAGGAAGGGGAGAACCCAGCTCAAAAATATCCGACAGTTCATCATGCCGGTTGTGAGTGCTATCTCTTCACGGATTATTAAAACACCCAAACGGTTCATTGAGGATGAGGACTACGATCCTCCTATTAAAATATCCAGACTAGAATCCACGCCAAACAGCAGGTTCAGTGCTACGTCCTGTGGCTCCAGCGAAAAGTCCAGCGCTGCTTCTCAGCATTCATCTCAAATGTCCTCAGACTCCTCGCGGTCCAGTAGCCCCAGCGTGGATACGTCCACGGACTCCCAGGCTTCTGAGGAGATGCAGACGCTTTCTGAGGAGCGAAGCAATACTCCAGAAGTTCACACACCGCTGCCTGTTTCTCAGTCCCCTGAAAACGAGAACGGTGATAGGAGAAACAGAAGATTTTCGATAACGGAAAGAAGTTTTGGCCCGAGGACCGCTAAAAAGCTGTCGGCCTTACCAAGCGTGCCGCAGCAGCAGTCCTCCTCCTCTCCTCCTCCCCCTTTGCTCACTCCACCCCCGCCGCTGCAGCCTGCTTCCAGCATCTCGGACCATACCCCCTGGCTCATGCCTCCCACCATCCCGTTAGCCTCGCCCTTTCTTCCCGCTTCTGCTGCGCCCATGCAAGAGAAACGGAAGTCGATCCTGCGAGAGCCGACATTTCGGTGGACCTCCCTGAAGCATTCCAGGTCAGAACCACAGTACTTCTCATCAGCAAAATATGCCAAAGAAGGTCTCATTCGCAAACCGATATTCGATAACTTCAGACCCCCGCCGCTGACACCGGAGGACGTTGGCTTTGCCTCCGGCTTCTCAACGCCCGGTGCGACAGCTCCAGCCCGTCTGTTCTCTCTCCACTCTGGAACGAGGTTTGATATGCACAAGAGGAGTCCTCTGCTGAGAGCACCCAGGTTCACGCCGAGCGAGGCCCACTCCCGAATCTTTGAGTCTGTAACTCTGCCCTCGTCGGTTGGTCGCACCGCTACAGGGACCTCTGCCACGGGTGTCTCCTCTCGGAAGCGGAAGAGGAGAGTGTTTAGCCCCATCCGATCGGAACCCAGATCTCCTTCGCACTCCATGAGGACGAGAAGTGGGAGACTTAGTACCTCTGACCTGACAACTCTCACCCCGCAGTCTTCTGTCTCTTCCTCATTAACTAGCATTTCTGTTAGTTCTCTTGCCACTAGTGCCTTAAATTCAACTTTTACTTTCCCTTCCCATTCCCTAACGCAGTCCGGGGAATCAACAGAAAGAAGCCAGAGGCCGAGGAAGCAGACCAGCACTCCAGCAGAGCCTTTCTCATCTAGCAGCCCTACTCCTCTCTTCCCTTGGTTCACGTCGAGTCCCCAGACAGAGAGAGGCAGAAACAAAGACAAGGCAGCAGAGGAGCTCTCCAAAGACAAAGACGCTGACAAAAGCCTGGAGAAGGACAAGAGCAGAGAGAAAGACAGAGAAAGAGAAAAGGAGAACAAACGGGAGTCCAGGAAAGAGAAAAGGAGGAAAGGGTCAGAAATCCAGAGTAGCTCTGCTTTGTTTCCTGTAGGTAAAGTCCCCAAAGAAAAAGTTGTCAGCGAAGACGTTGCAGCGTCTTCATCTGCTAAAAAAACCGCTGGGCGGAAGAAGTCGACGTCAATAGATTCCGCGGCAGACGTTTCCACTGCTGCTCTGGTAGATACGGCAGCTGTCAAAACCAAAACATCCAAGAAAGGTAGAGGGGGGTTAGACAAGTCCGATCTGGACCTCAGCCCTGCTGTGCCCTCTCTGGAGAAGGAAAAAGCCCTGCGTCTTTCTGCTCCTTCATCAAGCACTGTTAAACATTCCGCTTCCTCCATCAGCTCTATGTTGGCTCAAGCAGACAAACTGCCGATGACTGACAAGAGGGTGGCCAGTCTTCTGAAAAAGGCAAAAGCCCAGCTGTACAAAATCGAGAAGAGCAAGTCCCTCAAACAAGCGGATCAGCCGAAAGCACAGGTATTCCTTTTTCCAAGTTTTGGGGTTTTTTTTTGCTAGAGCATTTTGAACTTGCGCTGAAAGTCACAAGTAGCTTTCGTATCCTACGCGTGAAGAGCTCGTGTGCCGAGCTGAGCAGCTGTTAGTGCAACAGATGGCAAACGATCTGCAAACGAGAAGCCCTGGGCAGAAGCTGAGGGGGAGAGGGAGCTGCCATACAGTCAGCTCAGGGGGGAGCTGCCTGCATTTTTAGAGGTGGGTACAGCGTGGCTGCTTACTAGGTTTCTCTGAATAAATCTAAGCACAGAGATCATCAAGAGTAGTAGTACTCACTCCTAAAAGCACGGTTCCAGCAAACTGCAGTAGTCTTTCAGATTCCTATGATGAAAACATGGAAGATTGCACTAAGAGACAAAGTGCAAGCCAAGACAGGAATTTGCTCTTTTGAGGTTGTTTAGAAGTTTCCATTACATGTTTCCCAGCCTCGTGTTGGTACCTTTCTTAGGAACACTGTCTGTTCTCGTGTTCTGAAATCCAGGGACAAGAGAGCGATTCCTCAGAAACGTCAGTCCGAGGACCGCGAATCAAACATGTTTGCAGGAGAGCAGCTGTTGCGCTGGGCCGCAAGCGAGCGGTCTTTCCAGATGACATGCCCACTCTGAGTGCCTTACCGTGGGAAGAACGGGAGAAGATACTGTCTTCCATGGGGAATGATGGTGAGTTGAGATTTTTAGTTTTCATCTGTGGATTCATACAAAGTCGGCTTTGGTTGGCTGCTTAAAATCGGGATTTCAAGTGATTAACAAGGGAAAGTATGTTAAACAGCTCTGGGTGCTCCGTTACAGTGCCGCTCCAGCGGGGTTAATCCTTTTAACCGTTGGCAATTGTTACAAACGTCTTCTGTGCTGCGCTTTTGGTCTGCTGAGGGGTGTGCGTATGTATACGTACGTACACGTATGTATGTGTGTACACACCGATGCTCACACGTGCCTCTCATGTGGCTCTGCAGATGAACTTCACGCTCGGTGGAATAAATTCCATTAGCAAATCAGATGCTTCTGAAACATTATTTGGCAGAAGTGAATTCACGTAAGAATTTATTTTGATAGACAAGTCATCGATAGCTGGCTCAGAAGAGGCTGAACCTCTTGCTCCACCTATCAAGCCAATTAAGCCGGTTACCAGAAACAAGGCCCAGCAAGAACCTCCGGTGAAGAAGGGCCGGCGCTCGAGGCGCTGTGGGCAGTGCTCGGGCTGTCAGGTTCCTGAGGACTGCGGCGTCTGCACTAACTGTCTAGACAAACCCAAGTTTGGTGGACGCAATATAAAGAAGCAGTGCTGCAAGTAAGTGTGTGTCTAGAGATTGCCGGGCTAATCCCTGCGCTGGGTGGGATAAGCACACCCGTGCTCCGGGACGGGGAACGGCAGATTGACCCTGTAGCACGGGCTTGGAGTGGATTTCACAGCAGGGGATTGTGAACAGTTGAATTTCAGAGTCGAGTTCCTGATTCAAGGTGTGCTTGTTACAAGCTCTTCTTTGAAGTTCCCTTCTGGTTTGTTCTCCCCAGTTTGATGAAATCGGCGTAGCGGTGAAGAGCACTTGGTAGGGGAGCAGTGGCTTTCCTGAGGCAGTGTGGGCTTTTGCAAGCCAGGGAATTTTTATGTAAATATTTGTCTCTTATTCTCCCAGATTGCATTTATGAAGAGCTTGTGTTTTCAAGATGATGTTTATCTGGTGTCTGTACGCTTCATAGAACAAGGATGTCTCTGGATGTCGTTAAGAAATACCATTCTTCCTGATTTTTTTCTCTCATTTTTTACATGTATCACTTAGCCTGAACCTTTCGCTTTTTTAAATTGCTGCATTAAATTGATTTCCCCAGACCAGATAATCTGTCTGAAAAGGCAGCAACTGAAGTGGCACCGATAAAGACGGTTGTGGTGTGAAAGCTATTTATAAAGCGTAGCTGTGAGAAGTGCTGCGTAGCGCTCCTCTGTGTGAAAACACCCGGCACGCTGCAGTCTGGAAGCAGTCTCGCTCTCGCAGCTTTGCCCAGGCCTTGGGCTAGGTTTCAAAACCACGGGCCCTGCTACAAGCGCGAAGGCAGAGACAAAGCCTAGCCCAGGTTGTAGAAGACATCCTATGCCACACATGAGAAAAACAGGAAATTAGTTGGAGCAATTAAAAGGAGGCTTGGTCACCTAGTCCGGTCCCATTCTAAGAGTAACTGCTTTTGTCTGAAGTGGCCTCAGTTTGGATTACGTAAAACCTGTGGTTGTGAGAGTTTGATGTGGTTTCTTGGGGCTCTTGGAAGGATTCTGATACTTCTCAAATCTAAGAAGCGGAATTGATGGGGGATTTACCAGTGAAGCTGTGGTGTTGCGTAAGCAGTTTTATTAACCCCAAAATTGTGTTGAGAGTGTGGACAACCAAAAGGAAAAGAAAGGAAAATAAGTTTAGTTTAGATATCTCTGAAGAAGGGGGAGGGAGGGGGAGATTGCTTGGGAGAAGGTAGTGGGTGTGTTGATAATGGTTTTTTCAATTGTTCTTGTTTAATATATGCAGACTGCCCTCTTAATGTCTACATGTTTCTTCTGATTTCACGACATGCTCTTTCTTTGTAGAATGAGGAAATGTCAGAACCTACAATGGATGCCTTCCAAAGCGTATCTCCAGAAGCAAGCTAAAGGTAGGCTGAAAGACCTGGCTCGAGTAGAGCACAAGAGAGAAATCTTCCTCTCTTAAATTTTGGTGTTTGTGCTGTCGCTGTGGCTACACTGAGCTTACAAAAGGTTGGTCTGCAACCAGATGTTAGCAGGGAGCTTGCCTGTTCTGCTGGTGTCAGGTGGATGGTGCAGGAGAGGTGTGAGCGCCGGCAGCGGCAGCGTCGGTGCTCCCTGGCAGCAGCTCCCTCTTTCTGCACTGGAGCTGGAGTTCTTCCTTCCTTTTGTCGGGAGCTGCTGCTGCTGGCGGGTTGTTTTAAAAAAGCAGCAAATCGTTTGAAGTCACACCATTTTATCTGTGTCGCTTTAGTGATGCTTCTTCTTCCTAGCTGCAAAAAAGAAAGAGAAGAAATCGAAGACAAATGAAAAGAAAGAAAACCATTCTGGAAAGAGCCAGTTGGACTCTGGACAAAAACAAACCCCTCAGACTGTCGTATCGAGAGAAGACAACACCGTGAAGAAGAGCAGTGAACCTGCCCGTAAGCCCGTTGAGGAAAAGCACGAGGATGGGAATTCCTCCGTTCTAGTCTCGGAGCCCAAACAGGTCCCTGCGTCTGGTACTAGAAAGACTGGCAAGCAGGCGTCCCAGCCAGTCCAGCTCCCTCCTTCTCAGCCACCGAGCTCAGGACCTTTGAAAAAAGAAGCCCCTAAACTTACTGCTTCTGAGCCTAAGAAAAAGCAGACTCCCCAGCCAGAAATAGGTAAATGGGACTGTTTATCCTCAATCTGTTTGAGTCACGTTAAGTAACAATACTGTTAAAAACTGTTGGATTTGAAAATTGCTTTATGGTTTGGTGAAATTACAGGAGATTATTTTGAAATCTTTTCTTAGAATTGGCTTCATCTTTACTGAACTACAGCGTGTGTTGGGGCGGGGAGAAAGACGACCATCCTTAGTGATTTTTAGTCGCGTAGGCTAGGCAGTCTTGAAGTATATTTTCACTACTGTAAAGCCTGTTGACTGTTTACAGTCTGAATGTGGAACACCCTGGTCTGCTGTTACACGTAGTACTGAACAGCGTGAACAGAGACCGAGGCAGCTCCGGGACGTCCCAGAATGCTGCAGATTTTGAGCAGAACGAGCTCTCCTGGGCGTGCCTCGAGGAGACCGCTCGAGTTATAGTTGGTGAGATGCAGTCACGCAAGAGGGTGGAAAACTTCTAGTCTAAAATTCATCACATTACCCAGCTGATTTTTTTCCCTTTTCTTCTCTACAGGTGGCTGTTAGTTACTTGAAATACTCATAATTTTTCCCCCCTTCCTAGGCACAGAACAAAGCAAACAGAAAAAAATTGCTCCCCGTCCAACTTTCCCTGTGAAACAGAAACCAAAAGAAAAGGTGAATAATGTTTTTTGTACGCAGTCAGTACATTGCCAGAACCTGGAACTTCTGTCTAGAAAGTAGAACTGTATTACCAAACCCTTTTGTAAATTGTTTTTGTACTTAAAGATGTTGGGTCTTCCCTCGGGGTGGTATGTGGATACCAAAGTACCTGGCATATGCCTAAGATTTGGTTCAGATGTTACCTTATTCTCCAAGACTTGTTGTGGGGTGGAGGCTAGCTGTTCCATAAGAAATGGAACTGCCTTCATCTTCGAAACGGAAGATTTGTTTTATTTAAATCTGAGAGAGGTGCATAGGGACTAGCTGTGCCCAGAGTTGTCCCACCACAGCAAAATAGTCGCCCGTGCTCTGGTGAGAGAGGACAACATGATGTTAGGGGAAAATGCAGAAATGTAATTTGCAGAACGATTGCTTTTTTGCAGCTTTTACACAGTCATTAGATCTGTGATGGTTTGGGGGTTTTGTCTGGGAATTATCTATAATAAGTGATATAATTGCAAGTTAATTTTGAACGCTGGGAGCAGGGATTAATGCAAGCTCCTTTACTTGACCAGGAAAAGCCCCCTCCTATAAGCAAGCCCGAAAGCAGCACGCTGAATTTGCTCAGCCCTCTGACTAACGGAAGCAGTTCCAAGCAAAAGCCACCTACAGACGGAGTCCACAGAATCCGAGTGGATTTCAAGGTAGAGGACCAAATGTTTTAAGTATTTGAATGTTTCCTGGCTCTAAACACTGGAACTAGAGTCCCTCGAGAGCGCTGGCAGTGACCTCTAAGTTTGAGTGTCTGGTGCCGTTCAGAGAGAACTGCAAATAGGAGCCCTCATGACAAGTCACTTGGCTGATTTGTAGAAGCTGGTGATGCCTTTTTTTTTTTCTTATAAGTAGAGTACTGGATGAAGAGACACTTAAAGCTTTAAAACCTTCACTGTCAGTGTGTGGGGATGAGCGAGAATGTGAGGTTGGTGAAGAATTATTCCATTAAGATGGAACTATAAAACCTTAACTACAGCTTGAGCCAACAAGATCTGGGGAAAATGTTAGTAACTTGTAATTCACAACATTTTGGGTGTATCTGGGGTTTTAAACTGAGAAATCATGTACTTTTTTTGAACAACAGTGTTGAAATAATAAAAATAATATTTTCCTAATAATTTTTCAGTCCATCTATAAGTGTTGATACTGGAGATTATAGTGAGATCTCATAAGTGTTTCATACAAATATGGAGTTTTAATAAAGTATCATTCTTCTGAAATGTCACTTTCAGTAATAATTGTGCACTCGTGGAAAACTTTCTCTCGTTCCTTAGGCTTGCTTTCCCTAGAAAGAAGGCCAGCGTATTGCTGAGCTCTCTTGGCGAGAACAGCGCTGAGGTGTGACTATTCCGATATACGCTATAAAGTAGACCAAGGTAGAGGCTGAAATGATTTCAGTTTGGGAACACTTAATTGCAGGCACAGAGGTTATAAAGCAGCTTTCGATGTGAGCACTTTGTACTGATGTTGTATTGCCTTGTTCCGCGTGGTGATGTGTCCTTTTGTGCTTTCAGGAGGACTGTGAAGTGGAGAATGTTTGGGAGATGGGTGGGTTAGGCATCGTCACCTCGGTACCTATTACTCCCAGGGTGGTCTGTTTTCTCTGTGCCAGCAGTGGACATGTGGAGGTAAAGCATTGTGTTCTGCTGTCGATGACTTAGTTACAGCACCGTATTGTTACAGAAATCAATAAAAATAAAAAACGTCACGACCTTAATCCGGAAGAAATTAAAATAACACCTGTAAATCTGCCCTCGCTAAAATTTGTCCAGAGATACTAAAATGCAGGGGATTTAAAATCAGTTTGGAAACTTCCGCGGTGCTTGCTTTGGCGCTGAACTGGGTTAGATGTTAAGAATGGTGTCTTTGAGAGCACCGCGTCTCCTCTTAATTTGGAATCCCACATCTGATGTAAAGCAGGGGCCTCGCTTTCTTTTCGCTTGGAATAAGAAAGGCTGCCCCGAAATGGCACGTGGCTCGAGGCAGTGCTGGCTTCCCCAGGTGTGTCTGAGAGCTGCACGCCATTGCTGAAACGTGACCGGAAAGGTTCTGGTGCTGTCTGAAGAGCTGGGTTTGGGTTTTAGATGTGCTAAACGCTTTTCAAGGTATAGATAGGGGTCTTCTCACCGTCTGCAGACCAGCTGTCCTGGGAAGGGGGTGCTCACGCTGCAGAAAAGGCTGGGTCACGATGAGCGAAGGGGGTGAAGTGGACATCAGTGTGCTTGAGGCCTGTGGAGCTCTGGTGGGGTGTGGAGCCATCCCCTTCGCAGTCAGGTTGCTCCAGGGGACAAACAACTATTCTGTCCCCTGTGAGCCCCGAGGGCGACCGTTTTTCTAGCGTGACCAGCCTTGCAGGGGATATGTAGAAGCTGGAAAAGCTTTCACACGGGCCACCTAGGCTGAATGGAGGGGGGGATGTCCCTCTTGGGGACAAGTCCCTTCCTTCCGCACTACGGTGCGGTTGGCTTGTGTTACAATGAGGGAGGGGGATCCTGAAGAGCCCAATAGGCCTTTGCCAGTACTCGGGACACTCCAAAAAACATGTACCAGACTCCCCTTTGCTGCTAGACACCTGCTCTGGGCAGACAAGTGTCTGTTTAGGTTGTCTGAAGTACGCACACAGTTTCCCCCCTAAAATATGCCAGTAGAAATCCTTGTAAAGCAGAATTCGAGGTAGTTTGGAGCGCGAGGGGGCTTGCTGGGGACTTCAGAGAAGCTTCTGCCTTGCTAAGACCTGCCTCTCCCCCCTTGCAGTTCGTGTATTGCCAGGTCTGCTGTGAGCCTTTCCACAAGTTCTGCTTGGAGGAGAGCGAGCGGCCCCTGGAGGACCAGCTGGAAAACTGGTGCTGCCGTCGCTGCAAGTTCTGCCATGTCTGCGGGAGACAGCACCAGGCCACCAAGGTACCCCCAAACCGCCGGGCGACGGGCGGACGCCTCCTGCGCTGCTCCCAGAGCTCCTCTTGCTCCGGAGCTTGGCTAAGTGAGCGCGCACCGGGGAGCGGGGAAGCACAGGGTCTCCGCGAGAGCACCGCTGTGTGCTGGGAAGAATGCCTCTTGAGGCGCTTTGTCGCAGCTTCCCCCATTCAGGGCAACCAAGATAAAAAACTGAAATGTCCAGGATTTTGTGTCCCTTTGCAGGTCTCTGTTCCAATCCTTTTTCCTCCTTCTTCTCGTAGCAGTTGCTGGAGTGTAACAAGTGCCGAAACAGCTATCACCCGGAGTGCCTGGGCCCAAACTACCCGACAAAACCCACCAAGAAAAAGAAAGTCTGGGTGAGGGTTTCTGATTTCTTTTTTGAGTAATTCACTTGTTGGCTGATGGTAACGCTACGGGCCAGAGCTCTGCGGATCACTTGCTCTGCCTTGTAAAGCAGGGTGCCTGTTGGGTTGGGTGGTACTTTAGGGAATAAGACACTGAAATGGGTTGTTGCTAAGGTTCTGAACAAGCAGGATTTTTAGAGGGATTGCATCTTTTTTACTTGTAGTAGCTCTTCTGATCATAGTCCTGGAAGGTGGAAGAAGCTCTTTAGAAGGGAAGCCGTTAGTTTGTTAACAGCCTCACCAGCTGATATTGGTGTTGAGAGACAATTTGATATAACGCACTATTTTGTGTCTTTCTTTGTTCTAAATGAGTGTGAAAGCTTTGCCTATAGTGTATTTGGTGCTGATAGATTTGAGGGGTTTTCTACCACAGTATCCTCAGAGCTAGAAAGCTGTTAAAATAAGACTTTGTGTTTTAGATCAGAAGAAATGCCCCAGCTACGGGTGCTGTTGTTTTATGTGAAGGGAAAGGTGGTTTTCTTCGGTGCAAATGTGAAGGACAGAAAACTATTGACAGTTCTGGTATTTGAAAGTCCTCCTTCTGCACTCATTAAATAATAAAGCCTCTGAAATGTATCGTTAGGGCTAAAGGACAGAAACTGTTGGATAAAAGCAAATAACTCTTGCCAAACACATTCATTTTCCAGATATGTACCAAATGTGTTCGCTGCAAGAGCTGTGGATCAACAACACCAGGCAAAGGGTGGGATGCCCAGTGGTCTCACGACTTCTCGCTGTGTCATGATTGTGCCAAACTCTTCGCTAAAGGTACATGAAGTTGGGATCCTTTGCAGCAGGAGCATCTGCAGATGCTTGGCTTTGAATTAGGCAGCGTCAGTGTTGAGTGAGCAGAGGGGCTGTGTGTGAAAACACTGGATCTAGGAGGGGAGAAACCTCAGAGTGGAAAACCTTGATTATTTCAACTGATTTCTTACCTTTGTGTTATCTTTGGCCTTCTGTTTTACTTGTGAAGTAAAAAAAACTTGTGAATACTACTTGCATGTAGTATTTTGTTAGTCTCACTGCCCCCCAAAAATGTATATGCAGTGATGAAATTCTAGAGTGGTCAGTGGTCTTCCAGGCAGGTTATTTCTGTGCCCATCTTGTAACTGTACTGGTAGCTTACTGGTGGAGGTTTTCAGGGAGCTGCGTTCTTAGCACACTGCTCAGTAACCACGTAGCTTTTAAGGCNCAACTGATTTCTTACCTTTGTGTTATCTTTGGCCTTCTGTTTTACTTGTGAAGTAAAAAAAACTTGTGAATACTACTTGCATGTAGTATTTTGTTAGTCTCACTGCCCCCCAAAAATGTATATGCAGTGATGAAATTCTAGAGTGGTCAGTGGTCTTCCAGGCAGGTTATTTCTGTGCCCATCTTGTAACTGTACTGGTAGCTTACTGGTGGAGGTTTTCAGGGAGCTGCGTTCTTAGCACACCACTAAGTAACCACCTAGCCTTTAAGGGGTGCGTGGCAGCTGAACTTCTGATAAAAATCACGTCTTGTTTGCAGGAAATTTTTGTCCTCTCTGTGACAAATGCTACGATGATGACGACTATGAGAGTAAGATGATGCAGTGCGGGAAATGTGACCGCTGGGTCCACTCCAAATGTGAAAACCTTTCTGGTAAGGCAAATCCTTGTCTCCTCAGTACTTAACAAATGTGAGGCAGCGAGTAGACCAAAAGAATCCAGTTTTGGACCTTTCTACTACAGTGTTATGTTAACACCCTCCCCTGTTGTGACCTGCCTGAAAAATAGCTGTAGAACAGCCACAGGTAAACCAGTTGTAGTGACAATGACATCCAAAAAGCTTAGGATTTGCCTCAAATGCAGCATAGCTCAGTGAGTTGCACCAGCTGCTTTTGTTATGTGAAAAGTGTTTGAGTTAGTCACTCCACCAGTAAAGTAGTTCAGATTATTATTTGTCTTTTGTCTTTTTGTCTCCAGACGAAATGTATGAGATACTCTCTAACCTGCCTGAGAGTGTAGCGTACACCTGCATCAACTGTACAGAGCAGCACCCTGCGGAATGGCGTCTGGCGCTGGAAAAGGAGCTGCAGGTTTCCCTGAAGCAGGTTTTAACAGCCCTGCTGAATTCCAGAACTACCAGCCACTTGTTGCGGTATCGACAGGTAGGCTGGAGCCTCGCTTAATCAATAGATTCTGGTGTGAAGTGTTGCTTGGCGTTCAGCTGAACTCTGGTATTGCTGTGCATCGCACTGCAGGCCTGTCTCTATCGTGCTTGGAATAACATGTACTCCGATTCTGGTTTTATTTCTTTTGTTCATTCCTGTGGAAGCAAAGAAGTGGGTATCTGTGATACAACTTGTGAGGCTAAAAGAAAAAATGGGGTGAAGTTCTTCAGGGAATGGGAGGATTTAACTCTGTGATGGTGAAGGTGCCTTTTTGACGGAAGAATAGGATGTTAGTCTTGAAATATATATTCAGAATATATTCAGAAATACAACTTCTGAAAATGAGTTTGATCCCGCTCTGCACTGCTGTGTGCCTTTCAGGTCAGCAGCAGGAAGCTGGTTAAGATCTTTTTATTTTTGTCCCTACGTTTTGGACAGGGATTCAGAACTTGAGTTTCCTTCTTTACTGTTAGCGAGGCTCTCTGTGCCAATAAATGTGGATGGGAGTATGTCATGAGTAGCAGCCACACGGCAATAGCCAACGTCCCTCTGTCTGTCCCTGATAACAGGCAGCAAAACCGCCTGATTTAAATCCCGAGACGGAAGAGAGTATCCCATCCAGAAGCTCTCCCGAAGGTCCCGATCCGCCTGTCCTAACAGAAGTCAGTAAACAGGAGGAGCAGCAGCCTCTGGATCTGGAAGGAGTGAAAAGAAAAATGGATCAAGGAAGTTACACTTCTGTGGTATGTCAAAGTTTTAGTGTTCCCCTCCAGTAAGAGATCCTGTGAATTGCTTTGTGACCCCTGGTGTTTGTAGCTGAGCAGGCTTAAGCCTTTTCTTTATGAACAAGGAAACAGGGTAACGTGCTAAAAATAATTCTGCCTGGCACTCGTGTTAACTTTGGCTCAAAGACATGTAATTAGTGCTGTTATACAGCTCTTGTGAAGCGGCGGTGATACTTGGTTAAACCCCTTTTAAACCCTTGGAGCAGTCAGCTCCAAGTGGAAGGAAGCAGAGAACAGCAATGGGTTGGTCTGTGTAGCCATCCTGACAGCCGGTTTGCAAATGCCCGGGGCTGCTTGCTTCTTTACAGCTACATTCTTTTTCTGCTTAAGTCGGTGTTCTAGTTCAGCCTTTCAGTCAGCTGGGTGCTCACTCGATGCCTTAAAGTAGCGGATGGTGTAGTTCTACAAGAGGCAATCCTGTTAACGTGAAATTTCCCGGCTTTCTTACAGTTGGATTTTAGTGATGATATCGTGAAGATAATTCAAGCAGCCATTAATTCTGATGGAGGGCAGCCGGAAGTGAAGAAAGCCAATAGCATGGTCAAATCCTTCTTTATTCGGGTGAGCTGCACTACTGTTATTTTGAAATCTGCTCAGTGACGTACCACTGCTTGTTGCTGTTGGAAGCCAAAGGGTCCATCACGCTTACATTGCTTGAGTATTTCCAGGATAAAATAATACATTGTCAGAGTTGTCAAAATCTTATACGTTGTGCATTTACAGTAGATCTTGGCTGAATTTCTTTGAATTTGGGGTATGTTGTATGACATTTCTAATGGAGTGTTGTTTTCCTTCAGCAAATGGAGCGTGTTTTTCCATGGTTCAGTGTAAAAAAGTCCAGATTTTGGGAGCCAAATAAAGTAACAAGCAAGTAAGTAATTGTTCTGTGTCCGACTGCGGCACCCTGCCGTTTGCCAGCTGTCCAAGCAAAAAAGTATCACGAAAGCCTGTTTGTGGGGTTGAGTTTTTTTTTTCCTTATTTTTTTTTTTCTTTTTAAGACGTTAAACAGTAACCCCATTCCCAGGTTTTGTCTGCACTACCTTGTTCTGAAGCAGAGCAGCCAAAACCATTATTGAGAACTAGGTATAATGGTGTGTTGGCTTGTCAGTCTTTCCTCTCCCCACCTCTTCCTCGCCCCTATTTGATGTGGTCCTCCTGCATCAATTTCCCTCAAAAGAAACAGTGGGCTGCAGTTAAGTCCAGGAGTTGTTACTGTACGTGGGATGTCAGCAGGGCTGGCAGGCAGGGCATGAGTCCTCTGGTGTGCTGAGGTCTGACGCCGACTCCTTGTTGCCTTTCAGCAGCGGTATGTTGCCGAACGCAGTGCTGCCGCCTTCGCTTGACCATAACTATGCTCAGTGGCAGGAGCGTGAAGAGAACAACCGCACCGAACAGCCCCCTCTGATGAAGAAAATCATTCCAGCTCCAAAACCCAAAGGGCCCGGAGAGCCAGACTCACCGACTCCTCTGCATCCTCCCACACCACCNTTAGTCTTGAAATATATATTCAGAATATATTCAGAAATACAACTTCTGAAAATGAGTTTGATCCCGCTCTGCACTGCTGTGTGCCTTTCAGGTCAGCAGCAGGAAGCTGGTTAAGATCTTTTTATTTTTGTCCCTACGTTTTGGACAGGGATTCAGAACTTGAGTTTCCTTCTTTACTGTTAGCGAGGCTCTCTGTGCCAATAAATGTGGATGGGAGTATGTCATGAGTAGCAGCCACACGGCAATAGCCAACGTCCCTCTGTCTGTCCCTGATAACAGGCAGCAAAACCGCCTGATTTAAATCCCGAGACGGAAGAGAGTATCCCATCCAGAAGCTCTCCCGAAGGTCCCGATCCGCCTGTCCTAACAGAAGTCAGTAAACAGGAGGAGCAGCAGCCTCTGGATCTGGAAGGAGTGAAAAGAAAAATGGATCAAGGAAGTTACACTTCTGTGGTATGTCAAAGTTTTAGTGTTCCCCTCCAGTAAGAGATCCTGTGAATTGCTTTGTGACCCCTGGTGTTTGTAGCTGAGCAGGCTTAAGCCTTTTCTTTATGAACAAGGAAACAGGGTAACGTGCTAAAAATAATTCTGCCTGGCACTCGTGTTAACTTTGGCTCAAAGACATGTAATTAGTGCTGTTATACAGCTCTTGTGAAGCGGCGGTGATACTTGGTTAAACCCCTTTTAAACCCTTGGAGCAGTCAGCTCCAAGTGGAAGGAAGCAGAGAACAGCAATGGGTTGGTCTGTGTAGCCATCCTGACAGCCGGTTTGCAAATGCCCGGGGCTGCTTGCTTCTTTACAGCTACATTCTTTTTCTGCTTAAGTCGGTGTTCTAGTTCAGCCTTTCAGTCAGCTGGGTGCTCACTCGATGCCTTAAAGTAGCGGATGGTGTAGTTCTACAAGAGGCAATCCTGTTAACGTGAAATTTCCCGGCTTTCTTACAGTTGGATTTTAGTGATGATATCGTGAAGATAATTCAAGCAGCCATTAATTCTGATGGAGGGCAGCCGGAAGTGAAGAAAGCCAATAGCATGGTCAAATCCTTCTTTATTCGGGTGAGCTGCACTACTGTTATTTTGAAATCTGCTCAGTGACGTACCACTGCTTGTTGCTGTTGGAAGCCAAAGGGTCCATCACGCTTACATTGCTTGAGTATTTCCAGGATAAAATAATACATTGTCAGAGTTGTCAAAATCTTATACGTTGTGCATTTACAGTAGATCTTGGCTGAATTTCTTTGAATTTGGGGTATGTTGTATGACATTTCTAATGGAGTGTTGTTTTCCTTCAGCAAATGGAGCGTGTTTTTCCATGGTTCAGTGTAAAAAAGTCCAGATTTTGGGAGCCAAATAAAGTAACAAGCAAGTAAGTAATTGTTCTGTGTCCGACTGCGGCACCCTGCCGTTTGCCAGCTGTCCAAGCAAAAAAGTATCACGAAAGCCTGTTTGTGGGGTTGAGTTTTTTTTTTCCTTATTTTTTTTTTTCTTTTTAAGACGTTAAACAGTAACCCCATTCCCAGGTTTTGTCTGCACTACCTTGTTCTGAAGCAGAGCAGCCAAAACCATTATTGAGAACTAGGTATAATGGTGTGTTGGCTTGTCAGTCTTTCCTCTCCCCACCTCTTCCTCGCCCCTATTTGATGTGGTCCTCCTGCATCAATTTCCCTCAAAAGAAACAGTGGGCTGCAGTTAAGTCCAGGAGTTGTTACTGTACGTGGGATGTCAGCAGGGCTGGCAGGCAGGGCATGAGTCCTCTGGTGTGCTGAGGTCTGACGCCGACTCCTTGTTGCCTTTCAGCAGCGGTATGTTGCCGAACGCAGTGCTGCCGCCTTCGCTTGACCATAACTATGCTCAGTGGCAGGAGCGTGAAGAGAACAACCGCACCGAACAGCCCCCTCTGATGAAGAAAATCATTCCAGCTCCAAAACCCAAAGGGCCCGGAGAGCCAGACTCACCGACTCCTCTGCATCCTCCCACACCACCCATCTCTAGTAAGGAAACAGGTCTCAGTGCTGTTGGTCCCAAACCCAGAGTGCTTCCTTCCAAACCTCCTGGTAGTAGAGAAGGGGCAGGATTAGTTCTGTATGCGACTGAAGAATTTCAGAGACCTCTGTGACCTGAAATCGTTCAGAGGCTGCTACCTGTGAGATGTTTCTGAGCTGAGCTTGGGCCCAGAAACACATTTGGAGCTGCCTGTGCCGAGGCCGATGTGTGTTTTTTTTCCTTGCTCCGCAGGCTGGCTATTGAAAACTCTGGGTGGCTGTTGGGCACTTCTGCCCTCTTCGCTTACTGACAATCTGTCCTGATACGTTTTTGCCACCCTGACTTTCGAGAATAAACTGTGTTCTCTCTTTGCTCTCAGGCTCTGACAGAAGCAGAGAGGATAGTCCCGAACTTAACCCACCTCCGGATGTAGAAGACAACAGGCAGTGCGCATTGTGCCTGAAGTACGGCGATGACAGTGCTAACGTGAGTACCCGGCACATGCCTGTTCCGACAGGAGCTGATTTCAGCACTACTGGGATAGGCTGGATGCTTTCGGGCATCATTGTGTCTTGTGGAACATTTGAAAAGAACTTTTTCTTCCCTTCTTTAGGATGCTGGGCGTCTTCTCTACATTGGCCAAAATGAATGGACGCACGTGAACTGTGCGTTGTGGTCAGCAGAGGTATTTGAAGATGACGATGGTTCGCTGAAGAACGTGCACATGGCTGTGATCAGGGGAAAGCAGCTGGTGGGTACAAGTAACTAATACTTTGTTAAACCTCAGGCTGATCTATTTACACAGAACCAAGGCAGGAGACTGACTAAAAGATGCTGTGGGTGTGTTTGTTCTGCTCTGTCCCCTCTTGCATTTTTTTTTTTTTACGCTATGTAAATACGTTATGCTGAAGATATTTGAAAATTTATTTTAACTTTGCTCAGATCAGAAATATTGTGGGGACCAAAGGGAACTTGTAATGGGAGAATTGGAGGGTAATTAATAGAGGACTTAATAGAGTCGTGTTTTTCTCAGAAGATCTTTGATTGCTGGTGCTGCACTTTAAGCAGTTGATGCCATGTCTTTAGTCACAACCTGTTTTAAAAAATACTAGAGGATATCCGAAGCATGGCCGTATGCCGTGTTAAAGCCTAACCCCTGTCTCTCCCATACAACAAGGAGTTACCACATCTTCTGTTGCAGTCGGAACTGATGACAGCAGAGGAACTCAAAGGAGAGGGATAATCTTCCTGTTGTGAATTGATTGTTCCTCACTTTCCAGGGGAATGAGATGAGACTGGAAGCACGACTACAGAGTAGTTAGTCCAAATTTGTTTTAGCATTCCATCATTTGGTCCTAAATATTTATGAAAACAACAGAAGCAGTGGAGTAGGATTGCTCTGAGCTGGTGGTAAGCTGGCCAGGTGGGGAATACTGTGCAGGTGAAGTAGCTGATGTGTTAATTGGCGAAGCTTGCAAATATAGCGCTTGAACATGGAGCACAAGTCGGAAAGTCTGAGGCCTGGAGGAAGCAGTCTGTTAACGTGAATGTTTTCCTGTGTGAGGGATCCATATTCCTCTCGCCTCCTCCTCCACGTCTCACTTGTGCCTGTGAGTCACAGCAGAGGAGTGTTACAGCCATGAAGGGGGAGGTCAGGCATTACTCTCTGTCTGCCAAAAAACCCAACCGCCAGCAGTCATGGTTGCATGGTTCTAGAAGGGATTACGTTTCAATTTTTTCTTTTTTCTTTTTTTTTTTTTTTTCTTGTAGAGATGCGAGTTCTGCCAGAAGTCGGGCGCCACAGTAGGCTGCTGCCTCACTTCCTGTACAAGTAACTATCATTTTATGTGCTCGCGAGCCAAGAACTGTGTCTTTCTAGACGATAAGAAAGTTTACTGCCAGAGGCATCGTGACTTGATCAAAGGAGAGGTGAGATTCTTCTTTCACACCCTGCCTTGTCTGGAGGTGGGGTTACCCTGTAACTGTGAGCACTTTTTAGAAGTTAATACTGCATGGGTTCCCTACTAACGAGGGCCAGACTGCAGTGCTGTTAAAAAAAAAGTCAGTGATGGAACTGGCACGGGGAACTTTGGCAAATGGAACTATGTGGCTGTTCAGAAACCAGCAGACCCAACTGAGGATCGAGTGAGACAGACTGTGTAGTGCACCTGTGGTGATTCCTTTAACATTAACTCCTGGATTCCTGTTCCAGGTGGTCCCTGAAAATGGGTTTGAAGTTCTTAGAAGAGTTTTTGTGGACTTTGAAGGGATCAGTTTGAGAAGAAAATTTCTTAGTGGCTTGGAACCGGAGAACATCCACATGATGATTGGTAAGGTCTGGCCTCTGGACACTTGATCCCCCTTTGGTGCTGAAATCTGGTTCAACAGAACATTTCTGTTCCTCTTTCTGTGCAGGTTCCATGACGATAGACTGTTTAGGAATTCTGAACGACCTCTCAGACTGTGAAGATAAGTTGTTTCCCATCGGCTATCAGTGAGTAGAAGCTGTTTCGTGATTTGATGACTTTTAGTATATTAGAAGCCAAACCAGAGCTGGAGTGACGGCTGCAAACATTGACTGTAGCTTTCATACGCTGTTCAGGAATCTTGTGATGAGCTAGGTGGGCAGCATGCTGTGCCAGAAAGCCTTTGTCCTGTGTGATTTTGAGAAGCTGCATGTTTAGAATGGGAATACTGAGGTTTGCTTGACTGCTGAGTAAATGGTTTCATGTTTGGATTCTCTCCCAGGTGCTCCAGGGTGTACTGGAGCACCACGGATGCCAGGAAGCGCTGTGTGTATACCTGCAAGATCATGGAGTGCCGACCTCCGGTGATAGAACCTGACATCAACAGCACTGTAGAGCACGATGATAACCGCACGATTGCCCACAGCCCCGTTCCCCTCACAGGTAATCTTTGAAGGACTTTCTAAAGGAATATTCTCTTTGGGCTTTTGCCCAATATGTACTTTATCAGATCAGATCTTTGAGGATTCAGCGATGACTTATACTGTTGTTTGTCTTTTATACAACAACAGAAACTCTACCTAAAGACAGCCGAAATACACCTGAAATTATAAACCCACCCTCACCAGATCGTCCCTTGCACTCTCAGACCTCTAGTTCCTGTTACTACCCAGCGGTCTCAAAGGGTCCCAGGATCAGGACACCAAGTTATCCCTCCACACAGAGGTCTCCTGGCTCCAGGCCATTACCCTCTGCAGGTATTTCAAGTGCTCTTCACTTTGATTTTTGGTTTTTGGGGAGGGGTTTTGTTTGTTTTGGAAATATTTTTTGCTGGGTTCATGTCTTTTTTGGCTTCATTCAGAACGTGGTGTTTAGTGTCCTGTTTCTAGAGAAAATAGTGCAATGGCAATAGGTTTGAGGGAAGGAGAGTTCTGGAAGTGTACAGTAGAGGTAGCCTGTCAAGAAATGTACGACTGAAACAAAAATTTCCCTGGGATGAAGAAAGGAGTGTTTGGGCAATATCATAGCAGAAATACAGAAAAGCTGTAATTATAAGTTAAGGACTTAATAATCTCAGTTGGCATTTTCCCAGAGAGAGTCAGAAATCTGGTATCGTGATTCAGCGACTATTTCTGGATGAATGAATCACGTTTTGTTTCAAACTGATGGTGCCAATTCACATCTAAAGTTGAGGTCCAGAACCCTGAGATACAAACTGGTCAGCTCTACGTGGTGAATACTGATCGACGGTATCGGATTTTTAATACCTGTCTCAAGTATCATCGTTACGTTAGTGCTGTTTGGCTGAAAGGTGTTGCTAGTTTTTAATTTCTTGTGTTTCCTCAGAGGATTTGGGTGTGCATTGATTGTGAAGCCTTCGGACCGTTTGACAGTGTTTCTTGCCTTGTTTTTGCAGGAAGTCCTACCCCGGTGACCCATGAAATAGTGACAGTAGGAGATCCTTTGCTGTCCTCTGGACTGAAGAGCATTGGTTCTAGGAGACATAGCACCTCCTCTTTGTCACAGCAGCAATCCAAACTCCGGATGATTTCCCCTACACGAGCTGGGAACACTTATTCCAGGCACAGCGTGTCTTCAGTTTCCAGCATGGGTTCTTCTTCAGAACACGAACCAGGCGTCAAAAGCACTGACCGCTTTGTGGCACCGGTGAATGCAGGTGCTCCAAGCGCTCCAGTTCAAACTTGCTCTACCGGACCAGGCTCCCAGAAAACACCGGCTGCAAGTGGAAGTAAATCCTACCAGCTGGATGCATCTCAGCCGACGGAAGGAAAGCATCCTAGCAGTTCAGATTTGATAGCCAAAGGTGCGCCTTCTAAGGGAGAGAAGATGAAAACGCTGACCTCAAAGGACCTGGAGTATTCAGCTCATAGTTTCGCTTCTGGAGGAAACTCCAAAATGTCCACTCAACCGACCAGTTCATTGAGCACAGAAATGAATGTTAAAATAGGACCCTTTCAAGAGTGTTCAGGATCCTTTTCTTCCAAAGAAGCAATATCCTTTCCACCTTTGCATCAGAGAGGCCCAAGGAAAGACAGAGATCAGCACGTGGAACCCGTACAGCCAGAGAAGACGACTGCAGTTGATGAGATGGATGCAAAGAGCTTGAAGTCTGCTGGAGTAAATAGCAGATCTCCTGCAGCAAGTGAGCAGGTGGTTGCTGCCCCTAGAGACAGGCGTCAGAAGGGGAAAAAGTTAATGAAAGATAGTTTTAAAGAGAAGCATTCCCTGAAATCTCTTACAGATTCCAGTCCAGCAGTAGGCACTGATGAAGGAAACCTGAAACCAGAATTTGGTAATCAGAGTTTGTCAGCTGAACAAATTAGCCAGAGGTTGTGTAATAATATTCCTGCTGAAAAAGCTGTTGAGAAGTCTCCACCTTCCCAAGGGCTGTCTAAAGGTTCTGCAGTGCAGGTCGAAGTGGCCCCTAAGGAACCGCAGGCACCTAGAAAGCGCACTGTTAAAGTCACTCTGACTCCTCTCAAGATGGAAAGCGAAAACCAGTCCAAAAACGCACAGCAGGAAAGCGATGCCGAGCCTCAGTCTGCAGGAGCAGAACTGGCTGCTTTGGCAGAACCCCCCTCAACGTCGGAAAGCCCGGAAGATAACCCTGTAGTTCAGGGAAGTCCGAATGAAGTGCCAGCACAGGAGTCTCAAAACAACACGTATGAAAATCTGCCCGTTCAAGATAACAGCTTGGTGCTCCAGGATGGCACTAAAGCTCCAGAAGAAGGCTCGTACAAGCGGAGGTATCCACGGAGAAGCGCTCGGGCCAGATCCAATATGTTCTTTGGATTGACTCCTCTGTACGGCGTGAGGTCTTACGGAGAGGAAGACATTCCCTTCTACAGCAACTCGACTGGGAAGAAGCGAGGGAAGAGGTCTGCAGAAGGACAGGTGGATGGCGCAGATGACTTGAGCACGTCGGATGAAGACGATTTATACTACTATAATTTCACAAGGACAGTGGTTTCCTCGAACACGGAGGAGAGGCTTGCATCCCATAACTTATTCAGGGAGGAGGAACAGTGCGATCTTCCAAAAATCTCCCAGCTAGATGGCGTGGATGATGGAACCGAAAGTGATACGAGTGTCACGGCGACAACAAGAAAAGTCAGTCAGGTAACGAAAAGGAGCGGTAAAGAAAACGGGACGGAGAATTTAAAGCTGGATAGAACTGAAGAAGCCACCGAAAAAGTACAAGTCACCAAGAGCTCCACTGTCCACAAAACCGACCCGAAGATGGATAACTGCCATCCTGTGAGCAGGGTGAAAGCGCAAGGTCAGGACTCGCTGGAAGCTCAGCTGAGCTCGTTGGAAACAGGCCGCAGGGCCCACGCCAGCACGCCTTCCGACAAGAACTTACTGGACACCTTTAACACTGAACTTCTGAAATCCGACTCTGACAATAACAACAGCGATGACTGTGGGAACATCCTCCCTTCCGACATCATGGACTTTGTACTAAAGAACACGCCGTCTATGCAGGCGTTGGGAGAAAGTCCAGAGTCCTCATCGTCTGAACTTCTAACTCTCGGAGAAGGCTTAGGTCTCGACAGCAACCGTGGCAAGGATATGGGTCTGTTTGAGGTGTTCTCCCAGCAGCTGCCGACCGCCGAGCCGGTGGATAGCAGCGTCTCTTCCTCCATATCAGCAGAGGAGCAGTTTGAATTGCCGCTGGAGCTTCCTTCCGACCTCTCTGTGCTGACCACTCGCAGCCCGACGGTGCCCAGCCAGAATCACAGCAGGCTCGCCGTCATCTCGGAGTCCTCGCTCTCCTCCTCGGGAGAGAGGTCGATGCTTGCCTTGCCTTCCACGGAGTCTGGGGAGAAGAGAGTGACAGTCACAGAAAAATCTGCTGCGGGGGAAGGCGATGCGGCTCTCCTGAGTCCAGGAGTAGACCCGAGCCCTGAGGGACACATGACTCCCGACCACTTCATCCAGGGTCACATCGATGCGGAGCACATAGCCAGCCCGCCCTGCGGCCCGGTCGAGCAAGGGCACGGCAGCAACCAGGATCTAACGAGAAACAGCGGGACACCGGGTATCCAGGTGCCGGTGTCACCCACTGTTCCCCTCCAGAGCCAGAAGTACGTTCCGAACTCCACGGACAGTCCTGGCCCCTCGCAGATCTCCAACGCCGCGGTGCAGACGACGCCGCCCCACCTCAAGCCAGCCGCAGAAAAGCTTCTGGTGGTCAATCAGAACATGCAGCCGCTGTACGTCCTCCAAACTCTTCCCAATGGTGTCACTCAAAAAATACAGTTAACGCCTTCTGTCAGCTCTGCGCAGAGCGTGATGGAGACCGGTGCCTCGGTGCTGGGACCCATGGGGAGCGGGCTCACGCTGACCACGGGGTTGAACCCCAGCTTGCCCTCGTCTCAGTCCCTGTTCCCTCCCGCCAGCAAGGGGCTGCTGCCCATGTCCCATCACCAGCATATACATCCCTTCTCCACAGCCCCTCAGACTGGCTTCCCTCCAAATATCAGCAGTCCTTCGCCGGGTCTCCTCATCGGTGTGCAGCCCCCGCCCGACCCTCAGCTCTTGGTGTCTGAAGCAAGTCAGAGGACGGACCTCGGCACCACTGCCTCTACGCCAGCTGCTGCCCTGAGCAAGAAACGGCCCATCTCTCGTCTGCAGTCGCGGAAGAATAAGAAGCTGGCTCCCTCCGGAACCCCTTCTGCTATCGCTCCTCCGGATATGGTCTCCAACATGACCTTAATTAATTTTGCTCCTTCGCAGATTTCCAACCACCCGTTGGATTTGGGAACGATCACAAATTCGACATCCCACAGAACCGTCCCCAATATTATCAAAAGGTCCAAGTCTGGGGTGATGTATTTTGAGCAAACATCTTTGCTCCCGCAAGGTGGGACCACGGCTGCCGTCGGCACATCTCCCAGTGTCATCGGGCCAGACGCCGGTCACCTCCCAGCGGGGCCCGTCTCGGGCCTCGCGTCAAGTTCCTCGGTGCTGAACGTCGTCTCCATGCAGGCCACGGCAGCCCCTACAACTGGTGGGTCGGTTCCCAGTCATGTTTTGGGACAAAGTTCGGTCACGTTAACTAGCCCTGGACTATTAGGGGACCTTGGTTCGATAAGTAACCTCCTGATCAAAGCCAGTCAGCAAAGCCTTGGGCTGCAGGAGCAGCACATGACTTTACCACCAAGTTCTGGGATGTTTTCTCAACTGGGCGCGTCCCAGACTCCATCTACAGCAGCAATGACAGCGGCATCGAGCATCTGTGTTCTGCCTTCAGCCCAGACCGTGGGCATGACGGTTGCTCCATCATCGACGGACCCAGAAGGCTCATACCAGCTCCAGCACATGACACAGCTCTTGGCCAGCAAAACCGGCGTGGCTTCCTCCCAGCTGGACCTCGGCACGGCTTCGGCAACGACACAGCTGTCGAGCTTTCCACAGCTGGTTGATGTTCCCGGTAATACTGGACCCGAACAAAGCAAGGCGTCCTCCTCGGTGATGCACGCCAGCTCGGCCTCTCCCGGAGGCTCCCCGTCGTCTGGGCAGCAGTCTGCCAGCAGCTCCGTGCTGGGTCCCGTGAAAATGAAGCCGAAAATCAAACGCATCCAGCCATCGTTAGACAAAGGGAACGGAAAGAAGCACAAAACTTCTCACGCGTGGACCAGTTCCTCTGAAGCACACGTTCCCGACAGAGGAGCTGTGGCTGTTCCCCAGCTCTCGGCTACAGGGTAAGAGGAGTGTTTGATTTTGTTGAAGCTCCCTGCCAGTTTCTGTGGTCTTAGCATCTCCACCATGTGCAGTTCCTCCTGTCTTAGGAGCCGTTGTTACTACTTCTGTAGTTCTGCTTAATGACCCGCGGCAGCTCCCAGCAGATCTTTCACTGCTCTCTACTCTAGTTTGTGGCACGTATGGCTTGGTAAATATTTTGAATGTTCCTAAATCTCTTTGTTCCAGGACTCCTGCTACGAAGGCAGATACACAGGATGCGGCAAGTGTAGATCAGCCGTCGCAGAAAACATGTGGCCAGTCTGCAGGGTAAGGTTAAACAGACCTTTCCATCCGATTGTCCTCTCTTGAGCGTAAGGAAACCTATACAGAGAGTGCGAGAATTCTTACTTGGCTGGTTCAAATAGCTTGGGAGCTTTCAGTGTGGAACGAGCAGTCACGTTGAGCTGCAATACAGAGCCATTCTTTACCGTCAGTTGCATAGAGGTTCTTGTACCTCTGTCTAGTTCTCAGATTTTGTAGGTGAGTTTTCAGGGCTGGTGAGGGAAGGAGGTAGGTTGTGAAATATTTCTTCTCACGTTCATTTTTTTCCCTCTCAAGGCAAATGGCAGTCCTCCCCGAATCTCAGTCAACACAGAACTCAACAAGCGAGCAAGAAAATGCAGGTATGTCGCTTCTTCAAAAGCACCGAGTCTTGGGATTCTCCAGGGCTGGGAAATCGGTACCTTGGTGTTTTGGGGTTTGTGCATCTCCTTCTCTTGGGAAAAATCTCGGAGCTGCCAGTCATGTTATTCTTGTTTTGAAGGAGGAAAGGTTTGTCTGCTATCAATAGATAGTGGACACATAGTTCTGTCTATTTTTAGTTTGTGAAAATTACAGCGCTTGAGATTTCGCACTTTTGCTACAGCACTGTTTAGATTTGTTCTTGGATGGGTTTACTGGTCAAAAGGCAAGTTAGTAATTTTCAGTTGTGGAACAACCAGTGGAAAAAGCATCATTCTACCCAACTTCCATCTTCATGCTGGCTTCTCTCTTTTCTAGGCTCAAAAGCTCTCGAGGAAGAAGAGAGCACCTTCAGCTCCCCGCTAATGTTTTGGCTTCAGCAAGAACAAAAGAGGAAAGAGTGTCTTGGTGAGAAGAAGCCAAAGAAAGGTTTGGTCTTTGAGATCTCTAGCGATGATGGTTTTCAAATCTGCGCAGAAAGCATTGAAGGTAAGGACTGTGGGGTTTTGGTTGTACTGGTTTTAGCTGTCCTTGCTAGAAGTGAAAATGGGACTTTGGAGGATCTCTTACTTTGCTTTTTTTGTAGGTTTATAAAACCTCTTGTTTTATAGCCCTAGAACAATCCTAGTTCCTAGCAGTGTCTGGATTCTGTTGAAAACATTTGTTTGTTTTTGTTTTGGTTTTTTTAATCATTGTCCCATTTTCTTTTATCAATTGACCGATGGTGTTGAACCGTATTTTGTCAAGAAGCAGTCTGTGTGGGTCAGACGGTCGGGTATCTAGGCTTGTCCTCCAGACCTTTTACTGAGGAAGCTCACTTCCCTTTATGCCAGAGTGAATTTTGGAAAGGATGGAAGCAGTTGGATCCAAGGATCTTAATTTATGGCCTGTGAAAGGGATCCAAACTTCATCTTCTCCAGTTCCTCTTTAAATGGGAGCTGTTTAGTTGGAAAGCGGTGCGTTGCCCACACACATAGCAGCTACCGCTGGCGTGCTGTTTCACGGGAAACCTGATAAGAGGAGGCAAAACAAGAGGCAGAGCAAGGCCCCTGTTTTGGGAACGCTCCTTGCCCAGCGCTCAGATGCCCTTTCAGGTTTTGTTTTCTGTTTGTGTGACTGCAGATGCGTGGAAGTCCCTGACCGACAAAGTTCAAGAAGCCCGTTCCAACGCCCGCCTGAAGCAGCTCTCTTTTGCAGGTAATGTCCAAACTCATTTCTGCTGCGCTGTTGAACACTCAGATCTTCCTGGGAGCATCTGCGGGTTCAGAGCTTAAAGAGTGTCGGTTCAGCTGCTGACTGCTTTAGGGAGGATGGTTTCTTCCCGCTGAAACGATTGAAAATTCTTCTGTGGCGTGAACTGGCCAAGGCAGTACTGCGGTGGGAATTGCAGGGGTTGTGTCCTGCTCCAGGTCTGCATTGGCAGTTGGGATTTTCTGTTTCAGGTGTGAATGGTTTGAGGATGCTGGGGATTATCCACGACACTGTCGTGTTCCTGATCGAGCAGCTGTACGGAGCCAAGCACTGCCACAACTACAAGTTCCGATTTCACAAGCCTGAGGAGGCCAACGAACCTCCCCTGAATCCACACGGCTCTGCCAGGGCTGAAGTCCACCTGAGGCAAGTGTGGCTTTGCTGTTGTGCCGGTTAACGGCCCCTTTGCAGGGCAGAGGGAACCAGTCTCTGCAGCAGTTACAAGGAACTGATAGCAGCTTTCTCATGTAAATCGATTGTATTGCCTCTTCTGAGTCTGAGCATTTTCCTGGGCCACTTTGTGGATCGATTCTTTGTTTTACAAAGCTTTCCTGGCTGGAGCTTTTGTTCATGGTTCTCAGAAACTGCGGTGTGTCATCCTGATGCGGGGAAGGCTTTAAGAGAGGACAGACTGGAGAGGGTGTGACTGTTGTGTTTATTTCAGTCCATAAAACAAACTTCCTTTCTCTCTTTAAATCGCAGGAAATCTGCATTTGATATGTTCAATTTTTTGGCTTCTAAACACCGACAGCCACCAGAATACAACCCAAATGATGAGGAAGAGGAAGAAGTACAGCTGAAATCAGCCCGGTATGCAGCAGGGTGGCACGGCTCAAAGGGGAGAGGAACACTGTGGGGTTAAAACTGAGATTGGGCTTAGTTATGTGTGAGGTGGCGTTTAAAAGCTGTGTATGATATATAAACACTGCATGAATTTAGTGTTCTCAGTGCACTGCAGTGTCATGGTGTCTAAATTGTTCTATCTTGGAAAGTATCCCAGGTAGTACATGGCACAGACTCTGAAATAAAGGTTGTCCCTTAGCAGTGTCTCTCTGTTCCAGGAGGGCGACTAGTATGGATCTGCCGATGCCCATGCGCTTCCGACACTTGAAGAAGACCTCCAAGGAGGCGGTTGGTGTCTACAGGTACGGTTCTGTTCTGGGACAGAGGAAGGTGAAAACTGGGAACCTGCTGTGAAGGCAGAATGCAAAATTGAGGGGGGAAAAAGCAGGTTTGGGTTTTTTCCTCCTACCGTTTCTCCCCACCTAAGTTCTGTATTTGAAAAGCAATCCTCAGCGCAAGCGTCCTCAGTGCCCCTGGTGATGAAGTGTTCTGCAGGGCTGGCAACCTCGTGTTCCCGAGTTGTGCTTGTGGTGTTTGAAATACTCGCTGCACTCGTTGCTTTTTTTAGGTCTCCCATCCACGGCCGGGGTCTGTTCTGCAAAAGGAACATCGATGCAGGTGAGATGGTGATCGAATATTCAGGCAATGTCATTCGCTCCATCCTCACTGACAAACGAGAGAAATACTACGACAGTAAGGTGAGTTATGGGCTTTTGCAGAAGTTCTTAAAGAGTTTGGGAGAAGTAGAAAGTGGCTGTGAAGGTAGGACAGGCTTAGGCCATGTGAAAACCGCGTTGGGAACATCACGAATTGGGGTGACAGACTTCTCGGGATGCTCTCATCCTTGCTGGAGCTCTAGAGGCACTGCTGTGGGCTGGGAAGGGTCTCAGTCCAGTGTCAGCAGGCCCAGGGAGCGCAGGGATTAAATGGCTCAAGCTTCTGAGGATGAGGATAGGTTGCAGATACTCTTAACGAGGTGACTTTTGGTTGCTGTAACGAGGCAGGCTGTCTGCTAGGGTGGCTGCGTCGTCACGTCCCTGCGCTGACCCTCTCCCTGTCCTGTGTGCGCAGGGGATCGGCTGCTACATGTTCCGCATTGACGACTCGGAAGTGGTGGATGCCACCATGCACGGGAACGCCGCCCGCTTCATCAACCACTCCTGCGAGCCCAACTGCTACTCCCGCGTCATCAACATCGACGGCCAGAAACACATCGTCATCTTCGCCATGCGCAAAATCTACCGCGGGGAAGAGCTCACCTACGACTACAAGTTCCCCATCGAGGACGCCAGCAACAAACTGCCCTGCAACTGCGGCGCCAAGAAGTGCAGGAAGTTTCTAAACTAGAACTTCCCTCGGCTGCAGGGGAGCCCTGGGGCGAACCAAAGCTTCGAGTGAACCCCCTCCCAGGCCGTTCAGAGGGGCCGGAGGCAGGGGTGACAGTCGGCGGGGCTCCGGGACCTGGCTGGCGGCCGCGTTTCTCTGTCAGAGTCCACATCTCCATGTCTCGCATGCGCACACGTACCCTGGTGAAGGACACGGGCGACCGGAGAAGATCCTCGGCGTGATTATGTTTTTGCCATTCTCATTTCCCCCCCGCCCCGGTATTTGTTTCTCAGCGTGGGGCGAGTGAGCAGGAGAGAGGGGAGGGGAGGGCAGCCCGGTGGGGGAGCGATGGTGGGTCCTGTCCCTCGGCTCACGCTGCTGAACGGGGAGCTCTCCCCCTCCTCGTCGAAGGGTTGTGTCGGAAGTTTAGGTAGCGCAGTGTCTGAGCAAGGATTCCTCCCTGGGAGAGAGAGGCTCTGCCCCACAACCGCCCGCGTCTCTGTGCGTCTGCAAAACACTATTTGTGAGTCGCGGGGTCCGGCGCGGTGCAGGGGTCCGGCGCGGCTGGCTCCGTCCAGGGAGGCTGAACCGAGCGAGCAGGCTGCAGAGGGTTTGGCTCCGCAATCCCTGCCCGAGCGCGGGGGAATTCCTGGCGTTCTTTGGCAGAGAGAGGGCTTGTGCCAACGGCTACGGCGCTGTAAATCCCGGCGGGGAAAGGCTTAGCTGCCTCCCTCGCCCGCTCGGAGGGGGGACGTGGTTGAGAGCCGGCGCCGGGGTGGTCTGCGTGCTGCCGTAGGGCAGGAGCGGGGAGTCCTGGGTGAGGTTGCGTCTGTCCTCCTCCCGTGGGGTCTGCTCCCTGCCCCGCAGCACACAGCGAGAGAAGCGAGGAGCCCCTGACACGTGGCGACATTGGATTTTACTCTGTTCTGTTTACAGTTTAGTATTTAAGGTTTTATAAATGTAAATATATTTTGTATATTTTTCTATGAGAAGCACTTCATAGGGGAAAGCACTTATGACGAGGCTTTTTAAACAGTGGTATTATCCTAATTTAAGAGAATCTTTTTAATGATTTTTTTATTTTCATAGGACGGTTATAGGAAATACCTGGCTGGACAGAGTCTGACCCTTTCTCCGGGGAGGGGGGGGGCGTACAATTTATTTTTATTTTTTACTCTTGTTCTGCCTTTTTGACTTCAGTAACTGTTTCTGGGAAGTTTGGCTGGACCTTAAACGTTATTTACTCGTCAAGAATGGGGGTAGGAGGGAGAATTGCCCGGCTGAGGAGGAGTTTGGCTCTGTCCGTGCCCCCGGGCGGGAGGCGTGATTCTGCCTCTCCCCGCCAGCATCCTGACTGTGTTTAGAAAGGAAAAATGAGAGAGACCTGACCCTCGGTAGTGGTTTCCCTGGGAGCCTGGTCCCGCAGTGTCTCCTGGAGGTTTTCCCGTGGAGAAGGGAACGCGGGCAGCAGCGGGAGATCGGCCGCGGAGGGAGCCGGCAGCTCGGCATCGGCCATGGGTGGGGAAGGGTGGGAGCGCTGCCGCCTCCCCGGTGGTGGGGGACCCCGACCCCGTGACCCTGAGAAGGAACCGTGGGGCTGGGGGGGGCGGGAAGCACCGGTGTCCTTTCGTTATTGCACTGTGTGACAATTACCTGGTGATAACTGTTGAGAGAAAAGTCGCGTTGACGCTACAGGTGTTACTGAGACGATGTGATGCACTGACAGTTAGGGAACGCACATACCTGGGGGGGCCCGCCGCGTGCCCCCCGGGCGCGGCTGCCCGCCATCCTTGTCCTGTGCCGGGGGACAGCCCTCGCCCGGTGACGCCCGTGAATCCATCCGATAGCTCAGCTCCGCCGCGGTGGCGGGAAGGCGGGTTGTGGGGAGGGGGGTGGGTGCGCAGGAGCCCCCCCAGAACCGAGCGCCAGCGTCTCTCCCCGGCGGGTGCGGCCGGCTGCCCGCTTTGCTGCTATCCCCGTCGCGGCCGCCTCGGCGGGGCCGCTGTGGCCAGTGGAACTGTCTGTACCCCCGGGAAGCTGCGCGGCGCCTCGCGGCCGGACCCCAGACCCGATGGGGCGAGCGGCGGCGGGGCCGGGAGACGCCGTGGGGGCGAGCGCGGGGCTCAGCGCCGTCACCCCGCCGCCCCGGCGCCGCGCAGCTTCCCCGTGTATGAATGTATATTTTATAAGGACTGACGCAGATCACGGTATCTGAAAAATACTAAAAAAAAAAAAGGAAAAAAAAAAAAAAGAAACTTTGGTTGTTTTTTTTTTTTTTTTTTATTCTTTTGTTTTTTTTTTTTAAAGGAAAAGCGGGTCATTGCAAAGGGCTGGGTATCTTTTCTTTCTGGTTTTCTTTCGTTTCAAAGCAATACCAGGTTCTTCAGCGAGACGGTCTTTGTGCAGAATCATGCCATTCACACCCATACTACTGCTCCACTCCGGACACTCGCAAGGTTTTTTATAACTATAAATACGATATATATAGGAACTAATATAGTAATGCACCGTGTAACGAAGCCTAGTTCAGTATCGGTCCATGGCTTTTAATTCTCTTAACACTATAGGTAAGGATTGTGTTACAGTTGCTCGTGGGGCCGGGAAAGCCGTGCCGGGCGTCCCCGCCGGGGCCGTGCCGGGAGCGGGCGGCTCGGCGTTTCCCAGCCCCTGTTGTTCCCAGTCAGTACTTGTACAACTTGGTTTCTTCCTTTTCTTCCTCTCGTTTTGGTTATGAATGTTGGGGAACCACCTGCATATGGGGGGGTGAAAAAATAACAAAAAAAAAAAAAAAACAAAAAAAATGTGCTCTGTGCTTTCCTGGTATCTTTTTAACGAGGTACAGTAGCTTTGTCTATCAACCGAGAACTATACTTGTGGTGTTTCTTTTATTGAACTTAACAGTCTCTTTAGTAAATACAGGTAGGTGAATAATTGTTTCAAAAAAAAAAAAAAAAAAGAAAAAAAAAAAAGCTCTGCAAAGGCAAGGTTATGTTCTAGAAATACATTTCTTGACAACTTATCATGTATAACAAAACTCTTCTTTTTTTTTTTCTTGTGTTCTTCCAAGCTTCTGGGTTTTTTTTTTGGTTGTTTGTTTTTTTCTTTTTTTCTTTTTATAAAAAAAAAGAGGAAACGTGTCTAAAGTACATCAGTGTTAACTCCCTGTCACAGGGAAGAAGGAAATACTTTAATAGTTTAAAAAAATGCTGAAAGCTCTGCAAAAGACTGAATGTAAAAATAAAAAAGTGTACATAGTTGTAAAAAAAAAAAACAAAAAAAAAAAAGTAGTTTTTAAAAATTTTTATTNACGGGTCACCTTGGGACACCGCGGGGCTCCCAGCGGAGCCGGGTGGTGGGGCCTCACGCCCGCGCTGTGATAGGACGGGGACGGTGCCGCCGCCGGTGTGAACATTAACCTGCCGGGGGTCCGGCACCGGGGCACCATGGCCACGGCGAACGACCGAGCCGTCCTGCAGACCATCTTCAACCCCAGCACCCCCTTTGGGGACATCCCCGGGCTGGACGAGGAGGAGGAGGACACCCGGGAGGAAGGTGAGGCGATGCTGCGCCGCGGCGGGCAGGGAGGGAGGCTCTGGGGGTGCGGGGCGGGCAGGGGGCTGCTCCCCTCGGGGTGTCCCCACGCCAGGGCTCCCCTTGGTGCGCCGCAGACGAAGCCTTCGCGCCGGAGCTGCTGGCACAGGCGCGGGACCTGGAGCTTCAGGGGGTTTCCGCCGCCGAGTCGGGAGACGTCAGCGCGGCCCTGGAGCGGTTCGGCGAGGCCATCCGCCTTCTCCCGGAGCGCGCCTCGGGCTACAACAACCGCGCCCAGGCCCTGCGGCTGCGCGGGGACGTCACAGGTGAGCAGCACCGGCGCGGGCGGCTCGGCCCCGGCACCCCCAGCCCACCCTCACCCCGTTCTGCCCCCCGCCAGGCGCCCTGCGGGACCTGGACACGGCCATCCGCCTGAGCCAGGGCCGCGGCCGCGCCGCCTGCCAGAGCTTCGTGCAGCGTGGCCTCGTCCACCGGCTGCAGGCGCGCGAGGAGGACGCTCGGCGGGACTTTGAGCGCGCGGCGCGGCTGGGCAGTGCGTTCGCCCGGCGGCAGCTGGTGCTGCTCAATCCCTACGCCGCGCTCTGCAACCAGATGCTCTGCGAGATGCTGGGGCGGCTGCGCGACCCCGGCGGCTCCGCCAGTGACTAGGACGGGAGAGGCTGCGCATGGGCTGGGCAGAGCCGCGCTCCCGGGGCGGTGATGCCAGAGCTCCTGTTCCTCCTCCTGGCTGACAGCCGGGGACACGGAGCACCGAGAGCCTTGGCTCTGTCCCTGCTCTGCTCCACCCCCAATAAATGTCCCTGTGTCCTGCCGCTTGGACTCCGGTTGTGGCGTTGCGGGTGGTCGTGCCGCGATTCCCGTTTGTGCGCAGGCGTGCCGCTGCTGCGGGCAGCCCTGGGGGTGCCAGGCTGTGCGGAGCGGGGGGCTGAGGGAGGTGGGAACATGGGGACAGGCAGCGGTGCCCAGGCTGGGTGGTCTCTGTCCCCTCTCCTGTGTGCCGCAGCCATGCTCCGGGCCACCCAGGCGGCAGGACGGACCCCGCTGCTGCCACTCGCATCACCAGCCGCGCTCGGGGACGCGGGGGCCCAGCGCAGGGGACGCTGGCGGCCGTGTCGAGCCCGCCCCTGCGCCGCACGCACAGCCCTGCGGGGCCCCGGCGCTGAGCCGCACTGCGGGCCAGGCTGGATGCGGCGGCGGCGATGCTCCAGGTAAGGTGCTGCCCGGCCGCCTCCTCCGGCCCTGCTGCGTGCCGGGATGCCGGGGGCCCAGCGCGGGGATGGCTGCGCGTCCCCGCTCCGGCTGCCTCCTCCCAGCGCTGAGCGCGGCCGGCGTGCCACGGGGCATCCAGGGGGCTGGCTGGGGGCTGCCCCTGCCCGG
>VZTO01019096.1:0-14216 GCA_013400615.1 Syrrhaptes paradoxus | reverse complement strand
CATCATGGGAGCCTTTGCTACACAGCCCAGGGAGCCTTTCTTTCTCTTTGGTGGAGGAACATCAAGTGTAACGTATTCTTGAAGTTATGATGGTTTCAAAAGCTACAGTCAAACTTTCTGAGGAGAAAAAAGGGATTTAAACTGTTCATTTAACCAGTACCCAAATGGTCCCTTATACTAGATAGAAACCCATCTTGGCTGTTGAATCATTGTTATATGCTAAACAACCTTTTAGGACCTTGCCCCATAGCTACTCTCCTTGTTTGAAACATAGGATATCTTATTCAAATTATAGAGATAGAAGTCATACTATTTCGGTGTAGTATTTAACAGCAAAGAGTTTATAAAAAGCCCCTCTTTCTTTTCTGCCCCTCTCATGCAGGGTTGGACCGAAGACTGTCGGTGTTTCTAAAACCAAAGGTAGGTACTATCTGTCATAAAGCTGAAGAATTATAAAAATAACTTTAGGATTGGAAAAAAAGAATTGGATGTGCTGCTGTAGCATCCTTTCATGCAGGAGGATGGGAGGTTGGAGCAGATGCCCTCCTGAACTAGCCTGTGACACTACGATTGTTTCTCACCTTCGGCTCAGTTTTGTGAGACCTCTATTTCTTCCCCATTAAATAACGGAAGGGAAGACCAGAAGCTTAGATTACTACAGGCCTTTTTGTGAAGGGCACAGGAACAGGACAGCCTTACCTTGAGAAAATGGTGGTACGAGCTCACGCCAATGGACTCAATAGACGTCTCACGGGTCTGCTCATGGGCTCAGCTGCAATACCTCTTGGTGGCTAAGCAGCAGGGATGTAACACCACTTTGCACAGTCATTTATTGTTTTACAGTACAGCCACCTCACTGCATTTGATTTAAGTTTACCCACATTCATGAATTTGCTATGGGACAGTCTGATGTATTACGTATCAGAAGTTATTCTTCTTTCTATAGAAACATCCCACTACGCATGCTTCAATGTTAATACTGCATATGTATATAAATTTAAAATTTAATATTCTTGTTCATCAAAGCAAATGCTTTTTTGCACAAGCTATTAATAACTTCAGATAATTCCCCAGACTTCTACCTGGGGTTGATCCTTGCAAATCAACTTTTTGCTGTTTTTGTATTAATTTGCACTTCTGTTTTCAAAGTCCTCGAGACTGATCACACAGCAGTCAAAATAAATGGAGTCTCAGGAGTTTATTTATGCACAAGAAAAAAAAGCTAATGCCACTTATTTGCTTCACCTGCTCATATTTAAAAGAAAACAAAACAGAACCAAAAAAGAATATCCCACCCACTGAAACATTTTAAATTCTTTATTGTGTAATTTGTTTTCCAAAACCTCTGCTCACCTAAAATGAGAATGGGTTTAGAAAAAGATTTCTGTAGCCCAAACAGAAAGAAGTACACAGAATATAGTGCTGATTTTATCATTGGAGTTCTGTGCCAATCAAGACTGCCTGAATATAACCCAAATGCAGGGGTTAAAAAAAAAAGATTAATCACTCAGAAATAAACTGTCTGATTGCAAAGATGGATCAACACTTGATAAATGCCGTAGATACTTTACCTTTGAAATACCATGAATGAAAGTTTCCTATAAGCCTTTCATTCTTTCTCCTTTGCCCTTTATAGGGTTTTTTATTTTCTTTTATTCAGCCATGGTAGGAAGCTGAAAGATGCAGAAAGGGGAGGACAGGCATATAAATCCTCTAACCTGCCTCCCAAAAAAAAAATATATTTACATCCAAATCTGCATCTTTGCCCTGGCACCGCTTGGAGTTTTCTCACTGAAAGCAAACTCTTAAAATGATGGCTCATTTCTCTTTGCCTCCCCTTCCCTATAATGTAGTGGGGGGAAGAGAAAGACTCTTCTTCTGGGTAATAAACTGGCCTGTTCCTGGACCCCATCCTCTGTACTGATGAGCTGAGAGCACATCACATAACTGGAAGAACAAGTAGGTCCGTGATAGATGAGCTTTTCACAGGATGCCTGTGAGTCACCAGTGTGATGCAGCCACAGAAATAACTCATGCAACCAGTCACAGTCTTTGCAGACGGTCGACAAATATTATGGCCATTGGACAGGACATAAGGGACATCATATCTGGACCATGATATAAGGTGCAAAAGTAGTCACAGTCAGGGAAAAAAGTCAAATTGGAACAGATTTAGAGTAAGACTGCATCCCATTAGGGTGGAATGGAAACAAGCCAGGCAACCTGATTAGCGAATGTCTGCGCTGAGCAATGACGAGCTGTGCAGAGAGCCCTGAGCTGCCATGGACTTTATCTGCTCTGGAAGCAGTATATCACCGTGTGGTGCTGATGGGCTGTATTTATTATCTTAAACTGCATTAAAGTGGATGAACTGCTTCTGGCCCTGAGCTGGTATTGCTGCAGCACAACAGGTAGACGTATCAGCTGGAGTCAGCAATAGCTCAGGATTCTCTGCACCAAATTTCACTGCACTGCATAGACATCTTCTGTATGAGCTTGCCTTGTGCATTCAGGCAAAATGAAAGCTGTCAGGGCATGTGATTGCTTGCTATAAATAAATCCAGGAGAGGAGGGGAAAGGGGGGACTGACACGAGGGCTGGAAAGATACTATTTAAATTAGGGGATAATGCTGGCAGAAAATCAAATGGATATAAACTAGTCACAAACAGGTTTAGACTGGAAATTAGAAGACAGTTTCAAACCATCCAAGCAGGGAGATTCTGGAAGGCTTTCCAACAAGAGGAAGAGGGCCAAAAAGCCTAATTACTTTTAAGATGAAGTTTAAACATTTGTGAGAGGGGTTATACGACACGACTGCCTGAGGAAGCTGGATGAGATTCAGTGACTCAGGATGTTCTCCCTAAATTTATATTCCTCTGAACATCTCACAGCCCTTTGGTTCTTCACAGAAGGTCACTAGGTTTCCCTAACCCACCCAGACAGCTTGGATCTCTCTTACACTACACCAGCGCTGGGGCTCTCAAATTCCCTGTCAAGGAAGAGTCTCGTGCATACTTCTTCAAACTGCTCCCAGCCTCACAAACCTTCCAGATATGAGTTCCGTCTCAGTTTCCATTTTACCTACGGTCTGAGCTCCTGTTTCTGGTGAAATGGTGGAAGGCTTCAGTATCATCCTGCTTGCAAACTTTTGTCTTCTGCTGTGAACAGAACACAAGTTGTTGTTTCTCTTCACCTCTTCTTCTAAAGACCTCTCTCCTCTCACTTTTTTCTGGCCTTTCACTTAAATGTGGCACAAAAATGAACCTGAGATGCAGGAAATTAACCAAAATTAGTTACATTTGTAACCCACATCACCTGAATCACACCTGGGAAAAGGACCAGAGGATTTTTTCATCACAAAGTATTCAGCACACTTATAATTACAGCAAACTTTGTATTTTTTTCCTTCCTTTTGAGATGCTAAAAGGGCTGTAAGGGAGCCTTCTTTGGGTACAGAACTGAGGAAGAGAAACTCAGCCTGAGGTCCAGAAAGAAAGCCCAGGTGACTGTGGAGGTGTTGGGAGAGAAAGATGAAAGCAGCACTGTCACAGGTGGGTTTACTTGGTTTCCCTGCACTGGGAGCACAAGAAAGGCACCAAAAATGTGTCTGCAAAGCGTGCACTGCAGTCCCTCACCTTAAATTGTTGAAAAGGCACAAAGGTGCCTAAATGAAAGCCCTTCTTCCAGCATCTTTTCTCTCTGTCAGTGAAAAAGACGAACAAAATTGAACTCATCAAAGTTGGTTTTGTTCTAGTAGTTGCAGCACCATTTGAAAGTTGTTTGATGGCAAAAAAAATGCCAAAAAATGCCTCCAAGCACTGCAGTAGCAGGTCCAGGTTCATTCCAACCAACACTAAGGAAATAAATGTTAATGGTAAAATAATCTGTTGGCTGTGCGGTAAAATAATCTGGTTGTAGGTGAGCTTCATAGCCAGGGGAGAGGTGGATATTTCCAAAATCCTAGTCAGCCTTTAAGTGGGTGACAAGCCTTGTGGAAATGATCATACAAGTAAGAAATCATTATTATTTCTATTAAATAAACAGTTGAGCAAGGTGTTGGGAAATAACTATACCCCCCCAGGTTTTTCAGGTATTTTCTTGATGTCTCAGACTTGGCTTTCAATAATATAAAACTCATACACGGCATGACCGAATGCAAAAGATTAGTTAAAAAAGTATTTATTTTCTATTTTTTTTTCTGTTATGCTCCATTACAAAACCAAACCAAACCAAAACATAACAAAAAAAAAACAGAAGATAGCACTTTATTAGTGGTACATTAATGAGCTTAACCAACCAGGTGACTGATGTTTGTCACAAATACATATTACAAACAGCCACAAAACTGTAACTAAAAATGAAATAAATAATTGGAATAGTTTTACTTAATTTTTTCAATATTTATAAAATATATAGTACTTTCTATTACATTTTTTTTCAGTAATTTTTATCCATAACAAATGAAAACTTATGACATATATTGCAAATATGCTAAAGGGATAAGAATAATTTAAAAAATCATAGTTCCTGGAGGTATGAAATAGTAAATTGGTTAATGTTTATCAATTTATTATTGTATATCCAGATTGTGCACATCCTGCAAAAATAGCCATTTCTTCAACTAATATACATATTTTCCTTTATAGTATTATAAGATTAAGTTTTAAATGTAAAGCTTCATGGATTTATGCTTGTGTTTCATAGTTGTGCCTAATATGTATCTTTCATTAATATATACTGAATATTTTCCATTAGTATATACTAATATATACACACACACACATACACACACACTATGCATTATATATTAGTATATACTGGATAATAAAAGAATTTCTATAATATACAGTTGGGATTCTTCCGGAGAAAGTTGTTGAAAGTGGAAGGCATGTGTACCATAGTGAAAACTGATGAGGTTATGTAAATGAAAGCATTTAGGTTTACATTGTTCAATGCATTTCGATAGATTATGTAATGTACTGTTATAATATACAGGATCTGAACAGAAATATTTCTATTCCAGTATTCTTATGCTTCTCTCTATGAGTCCAACAGAATGTGAACCACTATCCCTACTAAACTTCCTGAAAATGGAGCCAAGCAAGCAGAAATTACAGACATTACAGACCTTCTTCCAGGAAAATAATAAAACTGCACTTAAGAACCCTCTGTCTCAGGAAAGCACTTAAGCTCAGATATGACTTTATTTGCTTTAACCTGAATGATAACCACACACTCAAGGACTCTCACTGGTACACGGATGCTCTTGCTCTAAACGCAGCTGAAAGTTGAGTTTTGCTGCCTGCCTGAGCAGAGGGGGTGAGGGACAGGGACGTGTCCTTGGGGACCTCAGCACAAATATTCGGGTGTGTATTTGTGGACGATGGGGAGAAAGACACAGCAGGGAGAGGGCTGACCAGCGCAGGGTAGCCTGAGCCTGCTTGCAGTCAATACTGTCCCTGTGCAGCAAGGGACAGCATTGACTGTCACCTTCATTCTGTCCCTTGACACAACTCAACATTCCTCTTCAGGCACTAAGCTCTGGAGGGCTACACTGTGAAGCTCAGCTTCCTAGGGTCCTTCAAGAACCCATGGTGCAGCAGCCGCTGTAGAGACACAAACGGCTGGCACCAGGAGCTGGCAGCCACAGTTAGCATCTCTGAGGGTTTGGATTTTTTTTTTCCTTTGGACTCACTTCAGCTGTGCAGCATGGTCTGAAAGCCCACCAGGACCTGGAGTTTATACAGGTGTGAAGCTCATGTAGTTTCATCCTAAAAACCCAGCTCGTGTGCTTGCAGCCAGCTCTGCGCTATGAAGAACAGCACAGGGAATGGCAGCAGGCAGGAGCCTGGCTTCAAAAGCACATTCCTGATAAATGAAAACACTATTGTCGAAGCACTTCTGCCTCCCTACAGAGAGACACAGACACACACTCATGCACCGTCAGAGATCCTAAACTATGTTCCTGCCTTGTATTTGCCTTTTGAGAGCCTCAAGTCCTACTTCAGGCACCTAAGACAGGTGCTTAAACACAGGGAGCTGGAGTGAGTGCCTCCCATGTTTCCCATCACCCAGCACTGGTCAGAGCTGTGAGTCCAGAGCTGACAGTCATAATTACCCAAAGCACAATATTTTAACATCAGCTTAAATTTTTTTTTTCCAGACACTACACTTTTTCAGAGACCAGACCCCACAAGGAAGTGGTTCTTTCTTTTTGGCATAGGGAATCCTCAAGGGTGCTCAGACAATGATATGTAGCAAAGCTGCTGAATTTCTAAGGGCAGCAACTGTACATTCATAAGATATTCATCCTTCTTAATATTTTTTTAACATAAGAAACATCTTAAGGCATTGAATAAACCAAAACACATTTAAAATAATAGACTGTTGTATTGACAAATACTTACTCATGTGTTTAACTGACCACATTGAAGTGTTCTGATAAAGTCTAAGTGCACAAAGTAAATAAATATATTTTTTTGAAATTCACATATAATTTGGAAAAAAATGTTTTTCAGGATTCTTGTCTGAAAGCATATTAATACTGTATATTACTGTTTTACATTCTTATGAATTCTAGTTTGAGTAGCCAAAACATCAAATTACTGGTTTTCAAAAATAACCCACTTACAACCAGTTTGTCTCCACAAACTTCTTCCTGCTCTTATATAACAAAATAAAATGGCCAACATTTAAAAATATCCCGATTTTTGTTTCAAAGATGCCTTCACGCTACTGGAATGCAAAGCTCCTTTAAAAATGTGAAAATATCTCTTTAAACAGATGTAGGAAATCAAACATATTCATTCACTGATGAAATCCAGAATAACACATATTCAAATCTGTAACACTTTCGTAATAAAATTATGCTACTACTATAACCTACCGTATGGTTAATTCTGTGAAGGTCAGATCACCTAAAATTTTCATCATAAAGCAAAGCAAATCAAACAAAATATATTTAATTATATAATAGTACATGTTTTTGGTATACTACATAACGTCACTTCAATAGGCACAGTACTATAAAGAATTTTTTTTCATTAAACTTGTTTAAGACTATCATGACATAAAGAGAACAAATTACATTTTATGCTATGGGTTGGTTGGTTTGCTCGGTTTTGTTAAAATATTTGTTTTCCCTTGCATACAGATTTTTACCAAAAGCTGATAGTTCATGATAATTGCATTATTTCATTATCACTGGGCTGTGTTGACTTACAAAATACTTGTGTTCATTATAGGTCACACGTGAAATGAGAAGTTGCAAGAAAAATCTTGGGTTTTGAATATCTGTATGACATTCACTACGCTTTAGATGGGAATCTCCTGTAGGTATTTAAATGAAAAATATAGCCCCTTAACATGTTTGTAAATTATATTTTGCTATTTCAGGATTAGTTATAATACAGAGCTTAAAATTTTCCCTCTTTGGTTCAAGACTGAATTTCTGACCAACTTGCTCTAAAAACGCAAGTCACCTCCGAACATCCTGTGAGGTCAGTGCACAAACCCCTGCTGCATTTACAGCAGTTCTACAAACAGAATATGAGACAGAGATCTCTAGGATATCCTGGTGGAGTCTCAAAAGTTCACGTCATTAGCTCAGTTCTGCATGAGGAGCATTTATTATTATTATTTTTATTTGGGGCTTTCATATCATGGAATCTCTTAATCTACAGCAATTTCCAATGATATACTTTCTGCTGCTTTGGGTAAATGTATGTTCATTTCAGCACATTAAAGAACATCCCTTAAACAGCTCTCAGCTTCAGCGGTTACTGTGCATGTAACGGATGGCTGAAGGAAAAACATTCAACTGGCAGCTGCTCAGTTCTAGATCCTGCTCCTACCAGCAGAGGATTTACTCAGAGGTTAGCACATGCCAACACCTTGATGGCTGAATGCCACAGCAGCACACTAAAAGGACGGAGATGATTTGGGGGCACAGAGGAGGAGAACAGTCATTAACAGACACCAGGCTTCTGTTTTCTGCACTGTCAGTGCTCTGACAAAATTTGTGTTTCCAGTATATGCTTTTTGGATGTGGACAGTCCCTGAGTTACCATCACAAAACCCCTCAGACTGTTGTAGCTTTGGGTTCAAAATATCTGGGGTTTGTACTGTCTCAGGAAAAAACTCTGGGCATCCACAGCCCAGAGAAGCTGTGGATGCCCCATCCCTGGAGGTGTTCAAGGCCAGGCTGGATGAGGCTTTGGGCAACCTGGGCTGGTGGGAGGTGTCCCTGCCCATGGCAGGGGGGTTGGAACTCGATGATCTTTAAGGTCCTTTCCATCCCAAACCATTCTGTGATTCTATGATTCTATAACAAACTCCAGACCCCACAGACTGCCACGTTAGCTTTATGTGTCATTCAGAGACCAGCATGTGACACACTTATTTAGGGACATTAATATAAACACACAATGATGAGTNCATACTTTTTTTTTGCGCAAACAAAAGAGTGTCGCTCCCTAACTCTTTCTTAGTTTGTTTTTTTTAAGAATGGGGGGGGGGGGGGGGGGTGGAGGAAGGAAGTTTTGATTTCAGAAACCCTACAAAATACTATTCAAAATGTTATGCACACAGTATAGCTGCACTAACTGTTCTTCCTGCAGCTTTTTAAGCTCTCTTATCCTCTCTGGTAAAAAAAAAAATAAAAAAAAATAAAATCCCTCACCTTTTCTGCTGTTTCAGCTATATGCCACACATCCTCCCACCATTTTTCCATCTTCACTGATGTGTGTAACAGCACAAAATTAAATTATTTTTCAAAATGACATTTAAATGAAGTTATTAATTTTAAATTTGCAACTTGTTCGGATTTCATGATCAAATGATACTCTGGAACTAGTATGTGGTCCAGAGTGATGTAATATTCTTCATGTACAAAGACATTATGCATTCTGTCATCTACTCTTTACAGGTTATTTAATTTACTCCTGCCTTTTACTAACAATATATAAAAAAAGAAACTATTAAGAATTCAAAGGGTGGACTCATTTTTCAAGCACGATGTAGAATGTCCATTTTATTGAGAGCCTGAGTGGAACAGAGGTTCTACTTACGATGTGAAACCAAGGTTAACCATGGAAACAGTGCATTAGGCGGATTGTCTCTGAAAAAAATTCAACAGCTAAGTCTAGTGAACAAAGACTATTAGATTTACACAATTCACTTCCTGACAAAAATAAAAAAAAAGAAAGGAAGTAAATAGCAGATGATATTTTATGCACTTGCACTTCATTTATAACTAAAATTAAATCCGTATCACATTATTTTTACTTGAAGAAGAGGGACTTACTCATGGAAAGGTGTTTTGCTTTTTGTGGCTTGGTTGTTTTTTGGTTTTTCTAATGTATTAGTCCAGTATGGCTACATCTTTGTTGTTGTTATTTAGACTAAAAGAACAGAACAGCAAAAGTAACATGACTCTATGGATGGACACAAGTAGGGATTTACAGCAGTGCTTAAAGTGCTTTCTTATTTGAGGACATACTTACACAAATGCCTTTTCATGCTTATCTCCTTCTCACCATCTACTACATGTTTGTTGCTTGCTCTTATGTCATTTATAATATGATGATAGGGTATTCAGTTCATACGCAGAGTTTAGTATATTGTCATAAAAAACATCTGAAAACAGGAAAATGACAATTCTGTTTGTGTATTATTACAGCAATTGGAAAATTTTATTAAATACTGAAGTGCTTCGTTTCATCCTTTGCTTCCAGTGTCGCTTAAAGCACTATGTAAGTACAAATAGATCATACTAAAAGCATATCCATCCTATTCTGGGGTTTCAGCTAGGATTATTTACTGATGTCTTGCAGAACAGAGATGAATTTATGATCCCACGTGACCATTGATCTGCTGATGCTGCAAGATGTCTTGTCTTCAGGATTGGTTCCCATGTACATGGTTCACCAAAGGTCTACATCTCATGAATATTTATACATTGTTGTGTCTTGTTGTTAAGTGGCAGTGCTGTAATGTGAGATGTCAAGTAGTATACTTTAATTTCCCAGTACCAGAAGTTGTGGGAGCAGCAGAAGCTGTGGCTTGGCTGCCTACATACAAAGGGTCCAAACAAGCCACTTTGGCTGCAAAGAATGAGTGGATACAGTGAAGGACTGCAAATAGGTTGGAAAACTCCAGCTCCTGGAAGTGAAAAGAGAAAGAGGAAACATCAAACAAAAGAACACCTCACAAATACATACCCAGGAATGGACTGCTATGCAAATAAAAACAATATTAATCGTTTGATGCAATTTTGCTGACGTGCCTGACAATTCTCCATTGTAGGAACTCAGACCCTGAGCTATTCCCATTCAGTAAATCACTGTTTGGAGGATAAGATGGACACACTTCTGAGTTAAGTACATCCATAGAAACATGAGATCCTACCTACTAAAGGAGAAGTTAATTGACACCATATAATAGGATTTTCCCCTCAGGTTAATGAAAAACTGGCACTTTTGCAGATTAATTTAGATAGAAATTGAATGACCGTACCATAACAGCCTACATATTACTCTGAGCATACAGCCAACTGTATGCTCAATGTACTCACAAAGATCAATAATGCTGAGTTCCACGTATGTTACATTTGTCCATCACGTCACCTCACACTGGTAGCTATTACCTTACCTATGGTGATTCTTTAATTAAAAAAAAAAAAAAAAGACACAGTTTCAAAAAGTGCTGCTTTCACACATTGATATTTCGGATCTGTTCTCATTGAGACGGTTACCGTTGTTTGACTGAAAATAGGAATGGACTCCTTGTTTTAAACTTATTAGCAATATCAGACAAAGTATTTTTCTTTTCTATTTTAATTTACATTTCTGTCTAGCTCCTCAGCATGTGATTAGACTAGCTGGGACATTTTTAGACACCACTACAGAGGAAATAAATTAAAAAACCCATTTTTTTTTACCTATATAAATTTCATCCTTTGTGTCTAATTGACTTTATCTGATCAATCTTTTCAGGTTATCTTCAGTATGTGTTATTGGAGTTGGCATTGAATCAATAAATATCTGCTGTATTTGAAAGCAAATACTAAGGTATTTGAATACATACAAATGTAGGGATGGTGGTGTCAAGTTGCCACCTTTCTGCTTTGATTCACTGCCTACACAGACTTCTTCAATGTAATATGAAGTCAGTAATAGGTATCGGTGGCATATTCTGTTTGTCTTTCTGTCCAACACTGGCACTTCCAGGCTACGTAGTGCCGAGGGCTTTCCTTTTGTGTTTAGAAGAATATTGATAATGCTATAAATCCAACAAAAATTGCTAAATCTCTCAAAAATATATTAATCTGCCATTTCCTGCCTCTTGAGATTTCCTGGAAGTTATTGCTGCACGTAATTCATGGACACATTCACAAATCTCTCATGTGCCTGAAAGCAGACAGCTGTGTGTGCTCAGTGTCCGGTGATGTACTGAAAGTGTAGAGCTTTGTTCAGCTCTCTTACAACCTGAGCAGATGTCCTTTGGACATGTTCAGAAATGAATTTTAATATCCCACGAGCTTCTTTAAACTCCCCTAACTACCAATTCTCACTAAAGAAGATAAAGTTTATGCCAAGTTTCACAAACCTGCCATCTGTGTCCATTTGAAGAAATCTGTTTGGAGACATCTTCATTTTTAAACACTGGGAGAAGGGCAATTTTATCACTATGCCAAAAGTTTTTTTCCCCCCCTCAAATTTCAAAATAAGTAAATGTATCATAGATAGGCAAACAATGGAATTTCAAAGATAAGGAAACAAGGAATTATGGAAGCTATTGCCAAATAAGAACTATCAGTCATTCTAATTAAGTTACTTTTCACTTAACTCCTTTTTCTTAATATAATATTATTTATCATTCTAGTACTGTAAAAATAAAACTGAAGCTTAAGAGAATAAATATTTAGTGGAACATTGAAATATTAGTAATATAAATTCTGTGTGTTAAGTGTAGAAAGTCTACATTTCCCCTTATGTCTCAACAGGAGAAGCCTATTAAAAAAAAATATTACTGTCTGAGAATTCTTTGAGTCAATTAGGTAATCCTACTAGCTGAAAGTTCTTACTATTATTATTACTCCTGGACACTGAATTGTCACAGTGCATTATTACCAACAGTTATCTTAGGTGTTTCTGAAACACTAACACATTGGGAAGATCCATCGCTCAACGGACCTTCATGGAAAACGGGTGAGGCAACAGAACAACCTCTGAAGGTGCCGTTGGTTTACTGTTACTGATAGTGCAGAAATCACCCTGACCTCAAAGAAGAGCACTAAGAGGTCAGCAAATGCTAGTTTATCATTTGCCACAAAACATTATTTCCATTTCAATGTAAACACGCGTATTTAACTGGAAATTAAAGCCATGTGAAGCACAGTGGGCTGCTTGCTGGGGGGGGATTAGAGGCTGCAGCTCAGTTCACAGAAGCCTGATTGACGGGAACAGGATCTATCAGGGAAAACACTTTTCTGGCAGATTATCCTAATCACAGGAAAGCTTAATGAACAGATAAGACTTCATGTAGAGCTGATGACAGACAAAACATTCCTTCACTTCTGTTGAGAACTTGCACTTTTAGCTGCCCAAGGGTCTGCACTACTGCCAGCAAATGGAGGAGAACCCACAAGTTTTTGTGCACGCCTAGCACTCCTGGTTTGTTTTCACACATGCTTTGCCACCAGTCATCCTCTTGTCTGAATACACTTTGATCTAGGCAGGGTATCATGTACTGCACGCTCAGCTTCAGATAAAGTTTCAAATAAACAAACAGGCAAACCTTAAGAAACCAAAGAAATACGCAGCAAAGCCATCAGAGCAAATGCTCTGAATCCCATAAAAGCAAGGAAATCTAAACTTAAGCCACATCTATTTGTTCATGCACAAGTACATACTTTACTGTTATTCCAATGTCCAGACTGTTGCCTGTAAACATCACCTAAGACCCCACTCTCCTCGGAATATCAGTGTACCCTCTGATCTTCAAATTCCCTTTCTAAGCTATCTCTTGATCGAACTACTGTCACTCTACATTGCTGTCATTATACCAGACACTCCCAGGTTACTAAGCTGAACATTCACAGTTTCTGCTGAGGACAACGTAAGAGGGCAGAAAGGTGTGTAAGAAAGCTGCAGTCATTGAGCACAGTCGGAAGGGTATGGGAATCCTAGTTACCTTTCACAAAGAAAGGCTGGATTGGAAGGACAGAGATCGAAAGAGAAAACAGAAAGAAAGCGCTCCCAGATGAAAATAAAACAAAACAAAACCCAAAACAAAACTGTTATTGTATATATTAGTGACACAATTGCATTAGCAATACATCTACAAAATCAAGCTATTGTAGGTTTGTAAGTATTCATAATATGGTTAGAAAAAATATTTTTTTTCATCCTTCTATAAACTGCTGATATGAGAAGACATTTGTTCTTTCGGCAAATGTGGTGTTACATGGGGTCTACATATTAGCATAGAATCTGATCTAAAATAGCTATTAAACAGATAATCCATGTGCAAGACATGGGGAAACGAAAAATTTAATCACACAAACCTACACAGGTCAGAAATCAGAACTCAGACTGCAGTTACTGCAATTGAGCAATCACTCTGAAAAAACCATAAGGATGTACACTTGAAACCCATTTAAAGATTATATTCTAAATAAGAAGAGCACTGTGATGCTCATGGNTTAACAAGTATGAATGCTAAACCTTGAAGTTACAATTCCTCCTTTGCTGACACCATACTTCTGCACCAAACACGATTTACTGGATCTTCATCCCGATGTGATGATTTTTGTATTCACCCTGGTTTTGTAACGCTCAGCTTAGGGGTTCAGCTAGTCTGTGAACAAAAGCTAACCTGACGCAGCACAGCTGTGTGACCTCGTCCGAGTTTTGCTTAGAGAAGGGTTGAGCTGTGAAAGAGCCCTGCAAGTTGAGAAGGGTAAAAGCACAGCTCGAAGTGTAGCTTTGGAGTTTGACAAGGCACAGAAACTCCCAGTTCACAGAAATTACTGATTAGTGTGTTCACTTACAAAATCCAAACGGAAACTGAAGGTAATAAGAAAAACTGTGATGTTGATTTTTATATATATTCCATATTCCTGTATTTGAGACTGCATATATATACATATATATTGAAACAGGATCTATCATAGATTTAAGATACTCTGCATTTTTGTCATAAAGATATAAAG
>VZTO01019095.1:42523-86375 GCA_013400615.1 Syrrhaptes paradoxus | reverse complement strand
AAGACCGAAAATAGAAGCATAAACTAGAGTGTGAGGTCCAAGGTGGTGTCCAAAGAACAAACACCTTGTAAGAGCAAAGAGTAAACATCAATAGGAGATGAACTAAGTGAAGCAAGAAGTCCATGTTGAATCTGTGAGTCTAGTGGCTAGGAAGAAATACCTAATTAAAAGGAGGAGATTGATGAGAATCAGAATGGTTCTCTGTCTTGATTTTAACCACTAGAACAGTGAGTAGTTCCCTGCTTCTCCTCCCTGATAGCCACAATGTGCTCCCAAAGAAGGAAATGACAGAACAGGTGCTGGAATAAACCCAGTACTTACGTGCCCTACCCCACCAGGTCCAGGTGATTTACCCTTTGGGCCCCTTCTACAGATGAGGTTGTGGAGTCTCCTTCTCTGGAGACATTCAAAGCCCGCCTGGATGCGTTCCTGTGCGATCTGATCTAGGTGTTCCTGCTCTGGCAGGGGGATTGGACTAGATGATCTTTCAAGGTCCCTTCCAATCCCTAACATTCTGTGATTTTGTGATTCTGTGATGTTTGTGGATGAAGTAGCTGAGCTGCTGACTGCATTTGTCATGAAGAGCAGACACTTTTCCAGATGACTAGAAAGTAGTAGGCATTGCGTACATTTTAAAACTGATTCTAGTAGTGATCCAAGAAACTACAGTCAATGATTTAGATGTGGGAATTTGGTCAAGCTGATCATGAAGCACAGAAAGCCATAAGCTTATGGACTTGGCCCACAGCTCCTCACTGGCAACACAAAAGGCAGCAGCAGATCATGGTTTGCAGCTCCTGCTGATCCAAAACGGTGTCCCAGCACTGGATAAAAGATACAGTATAATATAATGAAAAACACAGTGCCAGAGCTTCTATCCCTGCTGCTTCATGATGCAAGGATGAAAGGTCAAGGAAAATAACAGGCGAGAAATTCAAATGTGCTTCTTTGCACATCTTCAAAAGGACTGCCCTGGGAATTTGATGAGGCCATGACTCCTGAGAGAAACCAGCATACTCGAAGAGCAGGAACAGCCAGAGCAGTCCAAATTAACATCACTGCAGCATTTGTAAGGTGTATTGTCATCCTTCAGAACTGAAGCTGATGGCTGATCTTGAGAGACAAGTACAAATGAGTCTTATGGAGGCAGACAGTGCCCATTTGCCTCTTTCAATGATTTAATGCCATCTGCTGAAGGCACCAAATTTTGTCATGTCAAAGCCACGACTAAAGACGGACCAAGGGTAGGCAATGGTGAGGTCTACTGAGATGCTACGTCTGTGTGCCAGAAACACTCAGCAGAGCCATGCAATGACGCCTGGCAGAATCCGTGCTCCACAGCACTCAGGTGATGGGGACTTAAAGAAATGAGAATGGGTCACCATTTTTCTTGGACAAGCATGTAGAACGGTCTGAAACACCCCCACATAGGAAAGCAGAGTTCAGCATATCAAACCAAATCAGACGGAGGGCTGCTACAACTTTATTTGTGTTTTCAAGGAATCTAAGGACACAAAAAGCCACTTCTAGGTCCCTAAGTGAAACTGACCAGAAATATACCTTGGCCCTGAGTCCAAGTGGCCTGGTATGCCCATGTCCATGCAGGTACACTCTCTTTGTTTCACTAAGCCTCTCTTGTCACCATTTCAGTCCTCCCAGTGACAACATCCCCTTGCCTGTGTCAGTCCCAGAACTGTGCCTGGGTAAAGTCCAGGACATTGCAAGCTGGCACAAACCAAAACCATGCCCAGGAGCTTGCTGCAAAAGGATACAGGCAGTTGCTTGTCAGCACCTGGGGACATAGCCTGGCCTAGGTTTTTTCAAGTGTGCAGATGGAGGGACTGTGACCAGGTAGATTTAATCTGATAAACACAGTCAATCTTTTTTAGAAAACATGCACTCCCAAGGAGCATAGATCAGGGATCATTTCATCTCAGCCTAAGCTAAGAACCTAAATTAGGATCAAGCCCTTAAAAGCCTATTTCTTTTCACTCACATAAAAGAAAATTAGCACAGGAGCAAACATCTGTGGCTCAGACACTTAAAGTTAAGTGACATGAATCTTACTACGAGGCATCTGAATTTGACTGTATGAATCAAAAGCTTGTGATTTCCAGAACTGGCTTCAGTGCTGATATTGCCTCTCATTACGCATCAGGCTCCTGCTTCCAAGTGAAGGCATCCACTCCTTTTAACCTAACCTCCCCCATCCACGTACTTGTTGGTTCTTCCTGATGAACCCACCCATCTTTGCTCTGTAACAATTCAAACATGTCAGTTCTTTGAATGGGAGGAAAGATCTTTAAAACATTTAGGAGTGATTTCAAAGCACTATGATATCTTTGCTGAGCTAATAAATACCCAGCTAATTTTACTAAAGAACCAGAGGAAAAGGAAATGTACGTACACAGTCAGTGATGTCTCCAATTTTTTACATCTTTGGGTAGAAATGGTATTTTTTGTTCTTATTTTAGTTTCAATGAAGAATTATTCTAAAACAGTTTTGTGAACTTTGAAAAGTGAGTAATCCTTGAGGGAAATTTATGGAATGTTTGTGTTTGGGGGGAGACAGGAATCCGTCCTTGTGTGCCTCTTGCCACACATGGCCCATGAGCTTGAAAAAGGTTGTAACATTTGGGAGGAGTGGCAGAGGCACTGCATTTTTCAAGTCCTCTGAAAGGTCGAGTTGCTCGGATTTGGAGGGCGTTTGCTCACAACTATTTACAGAACGCTGCCACTTGTCCCATGAGGATTTGCCTGCCTTTTCAGAGAAGAGCCTCAGTCAGAAGGCACAGAAGAAATGGGCCTGTTGTAAACTGAATAAAATTTTTGAAAGGCTTCACTCAGGAAAGGCAGAAGAAAGACAGCTGCTGGTTTAGAGGCAATACAGGAAGAACACTTTGCACATGAAATAATTTGTAGAAGTTTTTTAGCAGCACTGTCTAAAGAATTTGGATAAAGAAGATTTGGTGTTTTGTTTTGAGAATGAACCAGTTAGGCATAACTGTCCAGGAGATTCAGCTTGTCCAGAAATAGGAGAAGCCTAGCTATAGTCACCACAATACAGATATGTACTTCCATAGGCTGCTTACATTGCCAGTGAAACTTCGGTGACAACAATTTACTCCTAAGAGACCTCTCATACATTGAATTATTGAAAAGATATGTTTCCCTCTGTGGGATGATGTGTTAATGTACGGAATCTTCAACAAAATGAAAAACACAAATCTAACTACCTCTTTTCATATAAGAGGAATCTGATGGCTCAGAAGAAAATGTGATTTTTCTGTGTCTTAAAATACTGTAGGACTCTGTAAACCTTACTGATATTTCTGAAGCCATAAAGAATAAAGACATTATATTAAATAATTTTCAGGCTAAAAATGCCTTTTTAATATCAAGTACTTTCAGAGAGAAGGAACCTTAATGAATATATTATTTTATAAATTCATTATTAGTATTGCTGTTGTTTTTATTGCTGTTACTGCTGTATTGTTATTCCTGTGTCTATTTTAAACCACAGTCAGGACTGAGGTTTCACTGTAATTTGTATGAGTGATCCATGAAATCTACATAATAGATTACTGTTACTTCAATACATTAGAGTTTGCATGAGTGGGGGGCCTTTTTGCAGTGAATGTTTTCTCAAAGGATTATGGAAGAGGTCCCAGGAATAAAAGGAGTGAACAAGCTTCCTCCTCCCATTGCACAGCTCTGTGGCTGCACAGTCACCATGTGAGAGAGCTTGTCGGGCAGCTCTTTTTTCCAAAGTTTTCCAGTCATTAAAAAGGCTGTATTTAATGTACACTTGCATTAATGTGGAAAAAAAGAAGAAATCTTCTCTGCCTGCCTGAACACACACCAAGATATTAGTGCCCAGGATTTCAGTGAGAGTAGGATCTTCTCAAGGGCTTAACTCTTTTTCATACTGTCTGTGAAATCCCCTTTCATCAAGATATGGCTTTCAGCATGGGCTGCTGCCACACACACCTGAGTCCTCCTGTCACTGTCTAGGCTGGCACCCAGTCAGCATGTGGTGTGGTTCCTCTTTGAAGGCGTGTGTGAGTTCATTTGGTGTGGAAGTTAAAATGCATTGGAGCAGGGGAAAGGGAAAAATGTGCCTGTCCTTGCCCCCATATAGGGTCAAGACACAGCTGGGACATCTATGTGGAAAGGAAGGCACCCCTAGACACCGCAGTGTAGGCAGCCACTTCACTGCTAGTTATCACCAAAAACATTAAGAAAGAGGACTTCTTCGATAAATCAGTTTCTCCCTGTGCAAATCAGGCCACACTAAAGCAAAGCAAACTACTTGGATCTTACCTTGCTGTCAAACCTTTGATGCCCGTGCACTGAGGATGTTGCATTCTCTGGTGGGAGGCTGCAGAACAACCAAACTCCTTTCACTCAGGGGTAGGACAGGGCTGTGCCAGTGTTACAGTCTCTCAGTCTCTACAGCAAGAAAAAAAAGTGATTTGGTTTCAAAACATCATGGTTCTGATGCCAGTATTTTTAAAAGGAGCATATAGTAAGGCCAGTTTTATTTTGTGTATTGCTGAGCCTTAAATCATATGAAAACCATTACACCTAAGTCATATAAAAGCCCCAAATCCCTTCTAATCCTCATGAACATTTCTCTGAGACAGGTGAGTAATACTTCTAGTTCCTAGGTGGAAAAGCTATAGTATGGAGATTAATTCCTAATCACGCAAATGGAATGAGGAAAGATTAAAACTGCAGGGACTTTGCCAGCCTACCCATCTCTTTGAAGTCCAGAATCCCTGGGCTACCTACCGCCATGAGTCCAAATATCTGCAGTGTTGGTTTAGTTTCCTTTGACCTCCTAAGGGTGGTAAATGAATCTCCACTCCCTGTACGATGTTTCTTAATGAGAATCTGCATCTGTTTTACCTCCCAGCTGGTACAGAGGCCTCCATGGCAGTTCTACAGTTACCTGCTCACCCAGGTTTCCCTCCCTTCTGTGTGCATCGAAAGGCTGGCAGAAAACCCCTAGACAGACTGAAAGGCCCTCGCTGACTTGCCAGTGCTGGAGATGAGCCCATCCTGGAGGTGCATCCCACCTGCGGCTGCAGAGCTGTGTGGAGAGGCAGGACGTGCACTGCCGTGGCCACACAAACCTGGGCTCGCCTGGCTCCAAAGCACGGTGGAGAGCATGGGGTCCTCTCTGAGCACAAACCCATGCATGATCACAAAAGGAGCTGTCATTGCTTTCTTGGGTTACCAGGGACAGCAAGGAAACAAAAAATGGAGAAACTACAGGAATTGTCCATAAGAGTATTTTAACAATACGCTTCTCACTCACCTTCAGCAAATTCGTGTTGAAGCCAGAGACACAGACGTGTTTCCCGACAAATGCAGAGAAAATATTTAGAGCACAGTCCAGTGTCCAGCTGTTATACTGGACATGTTTGACAGATGTGACTGTCACATCCTTCTGGTTTCATCGTAAGGCCTTGGCAATGCTGTCATTGTCTGAAAAACTGCCTGTGTCCTCAAAAAACAGCCTTGAAGACTGACAGTCCCCACTTCAGCCATTGTCAAAGACATTTCATTTTTCAGTCCCTTGGACACTATCACCAGAGCAGACACCGAAAGCTCTCTGTTTATAGCTATATCCCCACATTTTTTCCAGGTCTTCAGCTCACCTTTCTGTTCCCTTCTCCTCACTGGTCCTCTTCCAGTATCTTTACCTCCTAGATATCCAGACCGTTTCTGACAAAGAATTTCCAGGAGATCCAGTCTGACAGTGCAGCTCTGCTGACCCGGGAGCACTCACCTCAACTATCGGCACAGAAAATATTCAGTACAATAGGCACAAATCCATTGCTGACAATCTGTGTCACACTACAGTCATAGCATTCATTCTTCACAAAGATGATATGTTGGCTCTGATCCTTACCCAACTCAGAGGCAAAGAAACATGATCAGCAATGATGACACAGAGCTAATTAAACATTTTAGCTGAGGGTTGATCAGAAGAACTTGTCTTCACTTGGGAGCTAGCCACCAGAAATCAGAACTCCATGGACCTATCTCTTACTCTCTCTTTTTCTCCCATGTGAAGATAAGTAAGTCTATAAAATTCAGCAATAACGTTTTGTTCTATTTGAAACCTGGATAGACCAGACATGAGAAATAGTTGCCAGTGACACTTGAATTGCAGTGAATTCCGAGCAAAAACATGATCTGAGCAAGAGCTGACAGTGGATGGAGGGAAGGGCGAAGAATCCCAATCCTTGTATTTGCTGGCAGCTGAAAAGGCAGCAGACGTCTTCATAAAACAGCTTTCTCCCTCCTGGGTTGACACAGTGCTGTCAGATCCAAAGGGCACAAACGCCGACTGTGCTGCCTGACATGCTTCGGCAGGGAGAAATGTTGCAACCTGTGTTTGGCAGGGTGATTTGCTGTCAGAGGATTTCATAGCCTTGGGGTGCAATTATGAAAAGCTCTGGCGCCTGCTGCATTCAGTCTATGTTTAGGTACAGTCGACAGGCAGGTACCCGAGGGGTACCCAGCAAGAAGCAGGAGGGCAGGAGGGAGAGAGCCTGTGGTGACCGTCCTGCCCCATGGAGAGGGAGCCAAGTTAGCACCGAGATGTGGACACGGTGCAGGGGCCATGGAGCTGGCAGGGGACGTGGTGGGTCAGCTTTAGCCCAGGTGGCTGCTAAGCCTCACCAGCTGCGTGCAGGGCTGAGAGCAAGGCGCTGGACAATGCATATATGCAAAAAGGCCAGTCTGAAAATAAAAGAGGAAAGAGAGAGAAGAATTGGGGCTGGCGACCTTCCAAGGATAGGGGTTTTAATCTGGGGCTTTTGTTTTTTTCGAAGGGCTTTGATCCTCTGGTGGGAAACCGATAAGGGTTTCCCACGGGTGCTGGGCATATGGAGCAAGTTGTCAGCCCATCCATCCCAGCTTCTGGACTTGGCAGGCTTGGTCCTTGCTGCCCACCAATGGAACAAAGGCGCTTTGAAATGAGAGCCGGAGCTGTGCTTGCCCTAAACTGGGATATCACTGGGTTGTAAACACAACATGGGGCTTGTCAAAGCGTATCTATTTTAACCTTGTCAGATACAGTCCTAATAGCTAAATGGCCTTTTACAGGTGTAAGGACTCCCAGGAAGACATGAAGACCATGCAGTTGACTTTGCTATGAAGCTTCAATGAGACTTGTCTTGCTTTTACACCCTGCAAAGGGGCCTCAGGATAAAGTTAATTCCACTTTGTCCTGTGTTCAATTTCTCAGTTCTACTGTGTGCAAGCCTAGGCTCACTTAAAAGCACTCAGCAAATAACATATTAGAATATGTGTCAGATATTTTTTATTCTGAGAGTCTGAAAATGTATGAAAAATCAAAATTAAAAAAAAATGTTCATTTTGCTTGCTTATGAAAACTCAGTAGAATATTTTTCTCTGCAGAGAAAAAATGTAGGAACAGCTGATGATAATTTTTTCAGACTTCCTTTACTGAAAAAAATCCTGCACTGATGAGTGACGTTACTAAATATAAAAGCAGATCTCTACAGTGGCAACATTAACAGACTGCTAAGTACTATGAGGCAAAAGTGTCTGTGCAGAGCTGCAAAGGGCAGAAGATAGCAAAATCTTTGGCATCAGATAGAGATGACCAGTGGGACCATGAGTCAGTCGTCACAGTACCTGGAGTCAGAGCCAGCACAGTCTGGAGGAACCAAAACAAACACTGCAGTATTTTTGGAAGGGGAAGGCTGGCAAGCATAACTTTACCTGGGCAAGATGAAACACAGCAGATGGGAAGATTCTGAGGGGAAGAGAAACTCAAAGGTGGGAAATTAAGCCTCATGGTCTTTGGCAGTTAACCAGGAAGTTGAGAAAACTCAACTGAAACTGTACAACAGCAGCAGTGGCTTCTCCCCACACATGCACACTCTGAAGTCATACCCCAAGCCGATGCAGGAGTGTGCAGATGCAAGGGACAAGACTCAGTGGACCAGTAGCTGGTTGCTCACAGAACTTGCTGGGAGCTGTGGCGGGCAGCCATCCCTCTCCTCCTTGGCACTGGAAAACTTCTTCCTATGAGGACCTCTGCTCACTGTGATACAATGAGGAAGTCAGTGTCCAAAAATGAGAGAGTCATGGGAGAGACTTTTGTTTTTTACAAGACTTGGACCATACACCCAAATTGCCAGCAGTTATGCAGAATGATTCTTTTCACAGCTGACTCCGGTTGCTTGCAGGGTAAAGCTATTGGTTTAGATTTTTCAGGAGGATGGTTTATTGCAGCCACTTCTGGTTAAGAGCGCTTAAGCTGCATTTATTTGTCAGGTAGTGTTGACTTCCTGTTTTTTATGTGAAAGAGTTTTTATTTCAAAGGCAAGCCCTAAAAGTAGATTCCCCAGTCACTCTTCTCAGCAGCCCAAGCAACACAGCACTCCAAATCTGTTATAGACTGAGATGGGGATATTTTTTCTGAAAACTTGTGTTAAAATACTGGCATATTGGCAACACAAGGCTGCTTTAACATCACTGATTCCAAACAAAAGGATACTCAGACATGAGAAGATTAAAAGACTAAAAAAGAAGCATATTTTGATTTGCCAGAGAATACAAGATATGCAAGAGTTGTGTTTGCTGAGGATTGGAAGGACAAGGATTTGCCAAACTGGGAGCAGCTGTCATAGCAACCACATCCAGGCAGAGAACTGGTGTCAAGTCAGACGTCACCTAGAAGGGAATTTCCCAGCTCAGAGGAACACTGTTACAGGAGGAAAATTTTGGAAGCTGTTGGCAAAGGCATCCCCATAAAAGCTGGAGGATGCAGGTGAAGAAGTCCCTGCAGGAGGCAATGGTGCTTCATGGGAAGGGCAATGGTCTGAGACAGAGACCTGGCTCATAGGCCTGGTTCTGCCTTTGGCTTGCACAGGCAGCTCTTGGCAAGACTACGTGAATGTCTGCCTCATTTTCCCTATCCCTCAAATGGGAAGAGCCATTCACCACCTTTGCAAAGTTCATTGAGACCTGCCAATGGAAAAATGCTGTATATTCTGCCATGAGCACCAAGAGAGATGTTCAAGCTTCATTCATGACTTCTGGTTTTCTATAAGATGCATGTGCAGACATATATTCAGCAGGTTTGTTTGTTTCCCTTGTGAGGTGTCTTTTGCATGGTCCCACAGTGTAGCAATGCTAAAAGCTTCTCAGCAGCAACAGCAAAGTAGGTTGCCTTGCTGCACAGCTTCTGTTCTACGTTTAATGGCATAGGGCATTTCTAGAGCCCCAGCAGAGCTGCTTTCAGCATGGACTACGTGGGTGAAGTGAGACAGAAGGAAAGCCATGAGCTGGACACCACTCCCCAGCACCCATCTTCACCAAACCCACCAGAGTCCCATACCCTGGAAGGGAGCAGGGCAGGAGCTGGGAGCTCTGGTGACCCATGCCACAGAGATTTCCTCATGGCACGAGAGGCTGGCATTGTGCTCACCAGGTGGGGGACAGCACCTGCCAGGCATGCCTGGCTACCCTGGAAACAAAACCAGCCCCAGACAGCCTGCCTCTCTAGCACCAGCCATGCAAGAGATCACATTTGTGCACACTGTCCTGGCTATGTGGTGTGCTGATCCTGATACTGCTGTGGGTTGTATCGGCCTGTGCGCACTTTCAATTTGCATATTCTGGTCCTCTTGCAATGCCAAACAAGAAATATATATCTGAATGGTGCTTTGTCCAAGATATTTTGTCTCACTTCTCAGGGTACACATGCCCAAGGCCATGAGTCACTGTTAGAGATGTCTCAGTATTGTTCATTTAGTGCCTTTAATTTTAGCATAGCTGAGCATAAAAGATATGTTCTTATGAGAAATTTGGTTGCTTCAGTTGAAGTTCAGCCCTTTCACACTGAGAACAAAAATGTCATTTTGCTGAACTGTAGGCTGCTAAGAATAAGTGGGTACTTTGTCACCAGCAGTAACACTGTAAAAGGCAGTCCAATTTTCTTCTTGCCTCCTTCAGGTTGCTCCTCCATTGCTAAAGCTCCCCAGTGTGGCCCTTCATCATGTTCAACTATTTTTAGATGCCACTTCTCCACAGGCAGTTGATCCACAAATCAAACAAAGCTATGGAGTCTCCCAGTGTTATGGAGATTTTCGGAGGTTTAGTCCTGAACTGAGATCAGATAACAGTTGAGAATTCCGTCACTTTTTTCATTAGACATGGCTCACAAGAGGGAACCCATGCTGTGCCTGTAATCCAAAGCTTCCTTAAGAAACCTGAAGTTCTGTCAGGTCCCAGAAAAGAAACATTCTCAGACTTAAGGAATAATAGTGCAGTGAGGCCCATCATCCTAAAGCCAGCTCTCATAATCTGTGCAAAAAGCATAGGTTTTTACTGGATTCTGGGTTTAATACTGGTAAAGTCAACAGCTACATCCTTGAAACAGCAGCAAGTTTAAGATTTCTGCAGCAATTTTCTATTTGCCTTGTACTAATTTTCAATATAGCAGTGTATTAAGAAGCCAAGAGATACAATGGAATGCTGGCAATGTGGGAAAGTCATTACCATATCTTTCAGCTACTTGAGGTGACATTGTTTTCCTACATAACAAATTGTTTATCACAGACTCCATTACTCAGGAGACACTACACTGTTTCCACCATGCCTCTTGGGCACTTAGAGGATCTTCAGGACATTTATCAGCGTCACTTGATTTTTTTGGGGAACCTCTTTTTGTGCAAATAGGTCTAACTTCATGGAATATACTGAGCAACATAGATGTGTTTCTTCTTCCTTTTTTAACACATTAAGAAAACATAGGTGGCTGTAGATGCTGGTGTGGATTCAGACAATTGCATTAGTAAGGAGATTGGTGAGAGTAAACAGGTGCAAAGGTAGAGGTAGTAGAGTGAAAAAAATTGTGCTAATATGGAAAACATTAACTCATCATTAGAGGATGATTACCTCTTTTTGCTGTATCCTGGAGATTGGCTGATATTCAGGGCAGTTAGGGTGGCAGTCAGGGTCCAAGCCCATTGCCTTAGCAGCGTAGCTGCTGGCACTGTCAGAAATGCTGTCCAAGATGTGCAGAAAAGTTCTCAATCACCTCTTTTTGTTTACTCATCTCATACGTGCCATGGTGCAGTGGTCTACAGTCAGCACGTGCCAGGGACTAGGTCTCTCTTCAAGCCTATGATGCAAAGGACAAAATTATCTCTCCTCATCCACAGTGTTGCAGCTGGTTAAGGCATCATCACAAGGTCAGAACAAGGGAGCAATATCCATGCTATCTAAAACACTGAACATCTTAAAACCACCTGCCCTGGAAGCTGGACTGTGAATTGCTGTATTTCTTGAGTAATGCATTTAAGGACTGTCAGCACCTTCACTCTGCATTGCTATGAAAGGAAATAAATGTTCAAATTGACTGAAATGGATCCAAGCAGCTCAGAACATTTTATAATTATGCTGAAGGCAGCTCTGAATGGTCCTGCTGTCTTAGCAGCAATGAAAAAGGAACAGCATACTTTGCTGCTAAGTACGTTTACTTCTTGACTGTTGAAATCATCTGTCTGAACGAGGCTCAGGCAGCAATGTTTCCTAATTACAAAGGGCAGTGAAGTACCCTGCACTGAGTGCTGCATTCACAGGAGTTCTACTGCTGCTCCCAAAGGAAATTGTATATGAACTAGACTGCGAGGCTTTTGTGAAAAATGTTTGCCTATTTCAAAAATACAGCTCTGAAATGTCCATGTAATTACACCTCAACCTTGCTAATATTGGATAACCTGGAGACAATACTGGCTTCATCGCCTAGAACAGAAGTTACTGAAAAGCCAAGCAGCAATCATCTTCTGCTTATGTATATGACTCTCCTGATGCAGTGTTGGGAATTTCAGTACCAATGATTTTCAAGTGTGTTATCAATATTGCTTAAAAACAAGTTTTCAGCTTATCTTATTTGCAGACACCTATAATTTTTCAGAGGTTTCTGTCTAGTCATCTGTTAGGACTCTCTGATTGCTTGTTTGATAGCTTCAAGTTAAGCATAGCTACACTGCAGGCTGCAGGTCACACAAAATCAGCTCTTGAAAAGGTATGCTTCAGTGATCTGACACCATTAGCTAAAATCTCTTTCAGATACCCCTCGACAGACAGACTGGCCCAGAAAGCTGCCCTGTAATTCACATTCCTTGACGTTGGCAGTATGTGCAGGCATAACAACCTACAGACTGAGGAGCTATGAAACTGCTCACCAGTACATGACGACATCAGACTCACTCTTCAGAGACAGGTGAATGCCTCTTCTGCACATTGACAACAAATGCAGATTGCTTAATATTTCATTACAGAGATAAACATTTAATGTGCTTCCTCTTTGAAATGTCACCACACATCTGGGCATGGCTGGCTTTATTTTCTACATTCTGCTGCCTTGATAACTTCTTTCCTCTTACCACAGACAGATCTGTCTCCTGATATTGTTGCCCCNAAAAAAAAAAAGAAAAAAGGTTTTAGTGACGACTACTACTACTACATTAACATTGAATTGTCTGCAAAGGAGCGGGATGTAGAAACAACTTTGGAAATGAAACAATTTACTGTGATGTACTATGGCATCCTTCAGTAATTCAGTAACAGATTATCCTGAAACGAGGTATTCTGATCAGTTAGTTAGAAACATCTTGAAACCTTCCAGAAGTGACAGCCATGCTTTGCAGCAGCAAGTTGTAGCAAAGGGCTGGAAAGTGTGATGGGGAGAACAGCAGCAGATATCCCACTCACAGCAGGCTTTTGAGAAGAGGCAGGGTCTGGCACTTTCTGGGGTGGCTGGAAGGTGCAGACTTGCTGAAGTTAACATGCAGGAGCAGGGTGAAACAGTTTCTGTGAAAAGGAGTTTTGATTTTAGCCAGACAGAGAGGTAGGTGTAGTAATGCACTCAATCTTTTTAAGTCCTGTGTGCACCATAATTAGGTATTAATCCCAGAAGTGTAGAAAACAAATGGTATGTTGACAGCTACTTGAAAATAAGTATCTCACACTGTAATTCTTAATATGGCCACTGAACTGCAGGCAAGAAGTATCTTATCTTTTCAAATGTATTGTCCTAATTATAGCTTGTGTTTTAACTAAGATTTCCTTCCTCTATTTCCCTACCAAAAGATGCTACCATTCAGTAAAAGTCCTTTGCTAACCCTTATGCTTGCTGTGGATTTACTTTAGGATAGGACCCAGGGGCCCTAAGATCGGGAAATATTTGTCCTAGGTGCTGTACAAACAGAAAGCTTACTGATACTTTTGGAGGTATAACATGGAGAGGAATAACCTGAATGCTTCATATGGAGAGTTACTGAGACACAGTGAATAACAGGTGCAGAGCACCTACTACCACCCCGTAGTGGGGTCCTCGGTAAACCCCCAAGTATATGGCTACATTTCTACTTTCTGTTCTTTGTCCTTCCCACTTGGCAGTAGAAAGAGTCCCTTCAGACCTACCCAGCCTGGTAATATCAGCTAAGAACCGCAGCCTTGCATCATATAACAGATTTTACTTTATATCCTTTGAAACGTTCATTTTCTTCCTCTGGAACAGGCGAGATAAGGACACACAGCCGTCTTGCTTCACAAAAAAGGTGTTTTATTACCCAAATCCAGCAGCTTGTTTGTCTGCAAAATCAATACAAAACATTATTTTTTTTAAAAGTTTCTGAACTTTGAAGACACAACTCCTAAATAAATACTAATTGCCAATATTACATGCCAGATAGGTTTTGCATTTGTAGGATCTTGTTTTAGATAATTCTCAGATGACAAGGAACATTTAGATAAGTACAAAACCAAGAAAGACAAGGGATTTTTTTTTGCTTATAAAAAGTGTGTATATGTGCGTGTATTTTTTCCACCGGAATAAAAAAGATAGACAGTTTACTGGAACATAATACAAAGCCAGATATAGAATAGTTATGGCATTTTACCTGTTGAAGCTGTGCCTGAGTTAAGTCAGTGGACTATTTGCTATTAGCTCCTATAGTTTTTGGATCAGGGTCATGGAGTTTGGTCCAAGCCCATTGAAGTGACTGAAATCCGTAACATAAAGTGTTCACATGAACTGCTTGCTATCTCTTTAGCAGTTACCACGCTTTCAAAAGCCCAAGGTTTTGAAAAGTGGTCACATCTGGCAGAGGTTTAGGGAACACGATAAAATTTTTTGGCTGAGGGGCAGAGGAATTTGTAGAAAACCACCCACTCAGGAGTCATGTGTAGGAAGCTGCCATCTATTACTTGATGAAACACTCAGTTCTTTGGTGACAAGCTGGAGAAAAAGTGCTCTACAGCATGGCTATCTACACAGCTCAATAAACTTTAATTATTAAGTGTACTTAAATATTGATTTTTCTGGCTGGTGTGAAGATAGTCAAAGTTACTTATAGCTCCTGGAGAATGAAAAGAGGAGGAAGACACACATGCATGCGGAGCAGGGCTGCATGCAGTTTTCAAAAGCACATGGAACACATGAAGCGCCTTGGCTGCTGCAGTTGGCTTTTCCTTCTGGTCCTGGAGATGAGGCTTAGTGCAGTGGTCTCACACAACAGGGCTGCTGCAGGAGTTGTACACAGGCATTTCACTCTGCGCCAGGTGCGACTGCCTCTGAGAGCGACAAGCAAGATGGGACTATTCTTTGTCTTTAACATGTTCTCTTGGGAATTCAGGCCAGGGCCTCCATGCATGTCCTATAAGAAAAATGTCTGGAAAGTTACCTGAGTGGTTACAGACTCACAGGCTCACTCCCTGGGCTGCTAAGTCTTGCTGCAGACAGGAGCTAACAGCTCCTTTCCATGGTGAGAACAAACTTTCCTTCCATCCCCATGGATAGTGAGAGACAGCAGCTTTCTGCCTGCTAACATCAACATGCATTTGGTTTAGGCTTCAGGTAACAGGTGGCTGTTCTGTGCTCTAGCATTGCTTTAGCGCTCCCACTCAAGCCAAACTGGTATATAACCCTGGGTGACATGCTTGAGGCATAACTGGAGATTGTGATACTCCTAGTGATGCTCAGTATGGTCCACAGTGCCTGTTGAGGAGGTATTCGAGGGCCACAAGATATCCTTGTGTGATGAAGGATGCTTAAAGCAGAGTAATTTACATTTCATTTGCTCTTATGCAGCCAAGAAAGCAGGAAACAACGCACAGGGCCCTGGTGATGTTGGTATGTGTAATGAAGTTGTGCCGTAGTTCCTTTAAGATTATCATTTCCCTTGTGATGGCTTAATTTAATATACTCAGCATAACATAGGATATCTCTAATACACTGATATTCTTAGCAGATACTTCTAGCAGACTAAAAGGTCATAAAATTGTTCATGAAAGTTGTCAAAGTATGTCTTTACTCAGGTAAAATATCCATATGAATTTCAACAAACATTCTGTTTCTTGGTGAGGAAAGTGAAATAGGCCACCTATTTATATTTAACCTGATAACCATTCTTCCTGCCACTAAAAGAACTGAACTTGAAACCATTTAAAAATTTTCCTCATTTTCTCTGATCCATCATTATTCAAAGCATATATTTAAATTCGTGTCTGCTTAAGGGATTACACTAAAATGTCACTTCTAAAAAAAAGACATATCTAATTTCACCATTGTCTCTCTGAAAGGTTAAGTATGTAGAGTAAAATTAATGCTTATGCTGAGGTACACATTATCCCTCTTGTCAGTTTGATATTTTTCATAGACTATTTCAAACTCTAGAATGACAGATAAATTGCAGTTGCAACCAATTTCTGAATTTTCGCGCAAGAAAAAGGAAATAAAGGGGTTAAAGCACCTCAGGAGCTATCTAACTCTCATTTCAAAACATTTTAAAAGTGTTTTTTTTCACAGACATATAACTGTATTTTGGGGATGCAGCAAACTCTACAGCATGTAGTGAAAATTTGAGTCATTTGTTAACATGTAAGTCTTGAAAAGCAATGGCTTTTTTTTACAGAAACAGCATAATGCTTTCTCAAACTCCAGACGGGGCCTTCGCATGCCTCATATTTATGCAGAAAAGCTTCTCCGTGACTTAACGCTTGAATGACAGAATTTGCATTTTCTCTCTCAGGAAGTATTGTGTCACTGCTCAGGACAAGCATCTCAGCACTGCACACTGCTGCAGAGGCAGAGCAAGTCCCCAGCTCTCTGGGGTTTGGATGGGAGAATTTAATACTCAAAATATGTCCTTCTGAAGCCATTGCCAAAGGCCAAGCAACAAAGTATTGCACTAAGTTCCTCCACCTCCACTTGTCTCACTCAGACTTATATAGGAAGTAAATTTCCACCTTCCAGAGCTCAATTTTTTCCTACTCTTCATATTTCTAGATTTGTTGATGACAATTCTGTCTGTAATTAACCATGCAAATTAAAAGTTAAGCACACAAAAGCAACAGGATCCCAACATCTTACTTCCACTGGTGGAAGAGGTGGAGGAGTGTGCTGTTGTCAAGTTTGCAGATGACACCACGTTGGGGAGACCAGTCAATATACTGAGGGGTAGGGCTACCACTCAGAGGGGTTGACACAGGCTGGAGGAATGGGACAACAGGAACCTTATGAAATTCAACAAGGACAAGGGAATCAAGGGAATGGAGCATCTCCCTTATGAGGAAAGGCTGAGGGAGCTGGGTCTCTTCAGCTTGGAAAAGAGGAGACTGAGGGGTGACCTAATCAATGTTTATAAATATGTGAAGGGTGAGTGTCAGGAGGATGGAGCCAGGCTCTTCTCTGTGACATCCAGTGATAGGACAAGGGGCAATGGGTTCAAGCTGGAACATAGGAGGTTCCACTTGAATATGTGTGAATATGTGTGAGCGCACTCAAGATGAGCCGTTCCATAATCTTCCCTGGTACCAAGGTCAGGCTGACAGGCCTGTAGTTCCCTGGGTCCTCCTTATGGTCCTTCTTGTAGATGAGTGTCGCACTGGCAATTTTCCAGTCTTCTGGGACCTCCCCTGTTAGCCAGGACTGTTGATAAATGATGGAGAGTGGCTTGGCAAGTTCCCCTGCCAGCTCCCTCAGTACTCCCGGGTGAATCCCATCTGGCCCCATAGACTTGTGTGTGCCCAGGTGGCATAGCAGGTCATTAAACTGCTTCCTCTTGGATTGTGGGAAGGTTATTCTGCTCTTTGTCCCTGCCTGCCAGCTCAGGGAATACAATACCCTGAGGATAACTGGTCTGACTGTTGAAGACTGAGGCAAAGAAGGCATTAAACACCTCAGCCTTTTCCTTGTCCTTGGTGATAATGTTCCCTCCTGCATCTAACAAGGGATGGAGATTCTCCAAAGCTCTCCTTTCATTGTCAATGTATTTGTAAAAACATTTTTTATTATCTTTTACCACTGCAGCCAGGTTGAGTTCCAGTTGGGCTTTTGCCTTCCTAATTTTAACTCTGCATGATCTGGCAAGATCCCTGTAGTCTTTTTGGGTTGCCTGACCCTTCTTCCAGAGGTGGTAGACTCTCCCTTTTGCCCTGAGTCCCAGGAAAAGTTCTTTGTTTAGCCAGCCTGGTTGTCTTCTCTGCCACTTTGTCTTTCTGCAGATGGAGACAGCCTTCTCCTCTGCTTTTAAAACCACCCTCTTGAGGAATGTCCAGCCTTCCTGGGCCCCCTTACCCTTCAGGACAGTCTCCCAAGGGACTCTCCCAACCAGCGTCCTAAACAGCCTCAAGTCTGCCCTTCAGAAGTTCATATTAGTGGTTTTACTGGCACCTCTCCTTACTTCAGCAAGGATCGAGAACTCTCTCATTTCATGGTCACTAAGCCCAAGACGGCCTCCAGCCGCCACATCTCCCACCAGTCCTTCTCTGTTTGTGAACAGCAGGTCAAGCGAGGCACCTTCCTGGTAGGCTCACTTACCAGCTGTGTCAGGAAGTTACCTTCCACGCACTCCAAGAATCTCCTAGAGTCTTTCCTTTCTGCCGTGTTGTATTTCCAGCGGATGTCTGGCAAGCTGAAGTCTCCCACAAGAACAAGGGGGAGCGATCGTGAGGCTTCTGCCAGCTGCTTATAGAATGCCTCATCTGCTTCCTCCTGCTGGGAGGGTGGCCTGTAACACACTCCCAGCAGGATATCAGCCTTGTTAGCCCTTCCCCTCATTCTTACCCATAAGCATTCAAACTTATCATCACAATCCTTGATTTCTATACAATCAAAACACTCTCTAACATATAGAGCCACCCCACCTCCTCTCCTTCCTTGCCTATCCCTTCTGAAGAGCTTATAGCCATCCATTGCAGCACTCCAGCTATGAGACTCATCCCACCATGTTTCTGTGATGGCCACTAGGTCACAGCTGTTCTGTTGCACAATGGCATCCAGCTCCTCTTGTTTGTTGCTCATACTGCGTGCATCAGTGTAGATGCACTTGAGCTGAAAAAATTATACTATTGCCAGTAACAGCAGGGGCAGAATTCAGTGACGTAGGAGTCTGTGCAAGCTTATGTCTTTTGTTTTGACAAATGCAAGGCCAAGCTCCTCATCTTAAAGAATAAATAAATGGAAAATTAAGCATAGTAAATATTGCAAATATTTCATTGATACTTCATACTGTGAATTTGAAAGCAATTTTTCGCCCAAAGTTATTAGAGTTTGTAGCTGTGAGGCTTGATAACCATGATAATAAATGGTATTTACATTCTAGTGCAAAATGGATATCAGAACCAAAATGCACATATATGGAAAAACATAATTAAGCTGTGATTGGTTTATTCGTATTGCAGCAGCTGAAGGCTATATGATAAACAGCTACAAAGCAGGTGCAGCATATATCATTGGCTTGATTATTAAAAATTGACATTTTATTCAATTCCAAATTTAAAAAAGGAGATTGTACACAAATTCAGAGAAAGTCAGTCATGCTATAATTGTATTGCATCATAACAAAAACCTAATTTTCCTCATGAAGCAATTGCATAGTTCCAGTTTGTCATGATAAATCAAGCCTGAACCTGATCACAGGAAGATCTAAAAAATAGTCGAAATGTTCTCCGTGATGCATGGGCCAGGATGTAATCTAGAGAGGGTCAGATTTAGAATAACACCTCTTTACAGTCAAGTCACTGAAACTTTGTATAGCAAACTGCAGTTTCAGTGGAAGGAAAGACAATTTTCTTCAGTAGCATACTGCACAAAGGCAGCATTTTTCTGTTGAGATACTTGCCAAAAGTATTACTAGATCCAGAGGGACCACAGCCAAAGTTCGATTTATATCTCCTTTGGTTTTAATAAAGCAGCAATCCACAACCGTAAAGGGCATATTTGTACTTACTGTGAGGGTATGTATAGTGTCACTGACTTCCCGCAGCAGGTTTGGGTATGGTCCCAAGCACTCACAAGAGGGATCAAGCCCTGAAACCTGGAAGGAGGTGGGAAGAGTTCCACATCTTACTGCTGCTGGTGCCACTGGAAGAGCATGCGTGGAGGCAAGTCCCCAAGACATGGTTGGTGTGCTTCTCAGCAGCAGTGCAGTTGGATGTGACAGGGCTATTACAGGCTAATCTGGGAAGGGTAAGGTACAATTTTGTTTTCACTGCACAGCACCATAAAGTGAATAAATAGTGCTTAGCCTATAATGAAATTCGATAAAGTTCAGTTTAGCAATATTAGGATTGATCACTGTAAGCTGACATTGCTATTTTCACGTACCAAAAAACTACTCGCATAATGTACAAAGCAATCGCACAACTTCAGAGTTCCAACAGCTACAAGTGTTATTAACCAGCAGAACTATAGCTAAAACATAGACAGTAACTTAGAAATATATGACAGAAATATCATATGGGAAAAAAAAAAGAGCAGAAAAACAAATTTGAAAGGGAATAACCTCACCTAATGTAATGATTGAAACCCCTTTACAAGTTCTCATTCTCTAAGTTCACATTTTTTTCTTAAAGAAAATAAAATATTGGTTTTGAGTTTTGTATGTACAGTGCCAGTGCCTTGCGCAGGATATACTGCCTGGTAGGCATTTAACCAGTGTTATTAAGAAAGCAAGGGCTAAACAGGAGTATGTCAAGCTGTGTGAGATGCTGGGTCTGCAGCAGCCAGACCAGAATGGGGAAGGTCTCCTGAAGTCCTTCAGGACACCCGACAGCATAAGGTAAAAATGTGGGATATGCTGGAATACCTCCAGTAGCAATAGATGTCTATCCTCAGGCAATATAACTGAACCCTAAATGTATGTATTTTACAGGGAAAAAGAATACAGTATGGTTATAAAAGTCATTATTATATCTGAGGATTTTTCCAATGGGGATCTGGGAAAGGAACTTTTCTGTCCAATGACATAACCAGGCATTGCAAGTATTGATCAAGGAAAAATTTATTTACAGAAATTTTTCAAATACAAACATAAAATAGCACATATTATATATATTTTTTTACAAAAATGAGTATTGAAATAATAAACATGGTACAGCACAATACAACATCAATGAGCTAAACATAACAGCAACAGAATCCTATGTCTGGAAGAAGTTTCCTGTTAGTCGAACGTAACCAACAGAGCTCTACAGTACCGTGAGTGGAATTTCCAATGGACTGAAAAAATGTCCATTTACTGCACTTCATAAAAATACTATAGGGAAAGGATACATATGCCAAGTAATTATGTTTGCATTTCTGGAATAATGCTGGAAACACAGAGGCTTAATAAAAGTTATATAGGGCTGAATAAGCAGTGGCTAAATGTTTGGGGAGGAAAAAAATGTGTAGAGAATATACAAAATACTGATAAAGTGGCTTATTGGTCCTTTTATTAAGTTTAAAGTACAGATTAAAAAGTGTTGCAACACTGAATTTTAAACCACCAGAGAGAATTAAAAAAAAAAAAAAAAAGAAAGAAGAATCGCACCAGAAGAAGTTTCCTCTCTACTCATTTTGTGCCATGGTCAACATCTGTGCGTGTGTGTGTGTGCTTTTAGGAGTGCCATGCCGAGGGGCCTTCGGGTGCTACCCCAGCCCTGTGGCACTGCCACCCCCTCACCAACCTCTCAATTAATCGGTGCATGTAGAATTTCACCATTTGCCAAAGCAGAGTTTTCCTTGCTCATATTTTTGCGGAGCAGACCACAGGCAGGCTTGGGTGAGAAAGCCCGTCCCTGTCCAACCCAGCCTGGCACCTTTGCACCACCGTCCATCTCCCTGCCCTCCCTACAGCCACCCGCCATCCCACCCCATGCCTGCTCCAGAGAGAAAGCACTTAAGAATTTCCTGTTCATCGTCGTTATCCAGAAGATGTTGGCAAGCCCTTTGGGCATCTGGCAGTGCCCGTGACCCAGGGACAGCTCAGTAGGGGTATTGCTTCTGCTTCTTGCCCGAGAAGCAGGCCAGCCAGGTGCACACCAGCATGGCCGCCGCTGCACCCCCGCCTGTGCAGTAGTAGGCCCAGCCGATGTGGCAGGTCCCTGCAAGGGAAACAGAGAACATGGCACAGCGTTAGCTGGGGGAGGAAGTGCCGCTGCCACCCTCTTTTCTGCCCACTGAGGAAAAAAGCACTTTTCTAGGTTTCTGCCCAACCTCAGACAGGGAATGCAGGGCATAATTCAAGCAATTAGAGAAGCCAAGCTGTTTAAATGGCTCCCCTTAATTTTCCATAATGGTTCAGCAGACAGGCCTCTGAGCACACTTGCTTGGTTGGTTGCTGTTTTACACACAGGGAAAAACACCACAGGGAAATACACCACCCAAGCAAAGGCTGTTGGCACCACAAGCATGTCAGCCATGGGGCGGGCCTCCGTCCCCCTGCCTGGCCAGCTGAGGATGTGCCCATAGCCCTACGCTGCAGCAGCCGCAGAGGAAGAGGTTTTTTCCTACCCTTCTCTTTCTTCTCCCAGGCAGGGGGAGGATATCTCTCTCCTCCAGACAGCGTCTGAGGATACTTTGATTATTTTTGACTGAGATTTTGAGGGTTTGCATGTAACACGGGCAAGGGCCTGCTCTCTTCAGAAAGAGCTGGATGGGTCCGCCACTGCCATTTCAGTGACAGGGCTTGAAACTGGACCTGTGTGCAAGCTGCTGGGTGCCTCTAACCCAGGACGTGGCTGCAGGGAACCTGTTCATGTTCCCCTTGCACAGGCATCAATCCTGACCAGGAGGCTCCCGATGACAAAGGATCATGGTGTTGGGGGTCCACCGGCATGGAGGCTGCTGTGAGAATGGAGTCCACAAATTAAAAATCAGAGAAGTTTCCCCGTCCCCACCCAAGGTCACAACTCATTGCTTAAAACTTCACTGATCTTTTGTCTGATGTGTTTAGTAGTGTCACATTATGGCCTTGAATACATTTAATAGCCACAGTATCTTTATACAGCCAAACTTATCACTAGCAAATGGTGTTGGGGAATCCCATGGTGGACCATAAACTGCTCCCCTTCCAGGCAGTAGAGGAGGAGATCAGGAAAACAGCAGCTGCAGCAGAGAGGAAGCCTCCTCACAGAGATCTCCAAACGCAAGCAGATGGCTGCTGCTACTCCTCAGGACTCCAGCCCATCTCAAAAGAAATTTTCACTTGGGCTACATCGTCTTGGTCATTTTGGTCTTGAGTGCTTGGGACTCATTACAACTGAAGTTCTCCCTGTGTCGCCATCTTGGGTGATATCGCCCTGCTTTTAGCAGGGAGTGCTTTCAGTAAGCAGCACAAGCAGCAATAAAATATTTCCTTTCTACTCTCTGGAAAAAGCAGCAGAACCTATTCTGCTCTCCAGAGAACAGAAGGTGACAACAGAGTTTCCATCTAGAAAGACAGGGCTGAAACAGGTGGCACATCCATACTCTGTCCCAGTGGCATCCTTGAGAGCCAGGCTTCTGGTTCAGGCAATTATCAACTTGGCTAATCCTGCCTTAGGCACAAGACACACAAGATGTCTGTACATCTCAACATGTCCAAAGCATTAGCATTCCATGAGGCAGACAGCATGTCTGTTGACTATTTGCAGGATACTGTCAGGAGAGCTTTGTAAGGAGACATTAGTGGGACGTAACACTTATGTTCTTGGCCACTCTGAAGATCTCAGGTTGACACTACAGCAGGGAGCACAGTACTTCTTTCATTTTTTCTTCATAACCCTCAACAATTTTTATTTAAAAAAATGAACAGTGAAACCAATATCCTGATGTAACCAGAGGACTTGAGGAGCTGTGGCCTTGGCTTGAGCTCATTAGCTTCTCTCCTTAATGTGCTGGAGCAAAGAGATTTACTTGGTTTTGTAATCTGATTATACTCTGTATATCAACACCATTCTTGGCTTCCTTACATAAGACCACACAGAGAGTCTGATTTCCTAAAGAGAAGAACACCAGAAACCATGGAGAGCTGCCAAGTGTCTGGCAATGTCACTGATGCTGATAGTTGCCCAACTGCTCAGCAGCCACTGGAAAGATCTGTCTCTGGACCGTCAATTGCTTTGCCTGTGTACACACACTGTCTACAGCTTCTGCTGGGAATTTCAGAACCAGACGTAAGCATACACCAAATGTCTAAATCCATTGGATTGCTTTGCAAATGATCATGTTTATACCAAGATGGGGTGTACTAAAGTATTGCTTGTGATAAGATGGATTCCATCTGATGGATCTTTTTAATTTGCCAAGTATTCCTAAAACTACTAGAGAATTCTTGCGGCTTGAAAATGTGAATCTTTCTCATCATGATGCTTCCACGTAGAGAAAATAAATGCCAAAATGCTACTTTAAGAAGACTTTAAAGATTCACCTAGTAGAACTGCCCAAAGCTGTGATATAAGTGGGATAAAATGAAGTAAATTTTAACTTTTGCGTGGTTTAATTTCAACTTCTGTGTTTTGGCAGTGGAAGAGGGGGAGAGTGTACCTGATACATATTAAGAAGAAAGAACTATTAAATCAGTGTCAGAAATGTGCTCAACAGATACAACATGGACATTCAACCAATTCAGTCTTGGCTGAAGAGAATAATGTTTATTTCTTGATACTATGCTCCATTTACCCTATGGACCACTGCCTTACTCAACGCTCTGAGACATGCCCAGCAGCCTCTTGATCTAACAAATGCAATGTAGTTTGCAACTGTGAGTTGGGTCAAGATGAACAAATGAAAGAATGGGAGAGTGCAGGAGAACGGATGAAAGAGCCGGGAGCCTGACCTTAGAGCAATAATAACACAGCAATAAACCTGGCCATTATTTCCAAGCTGTATCAGGAGCAATGGGAGGTCTCAGATAAAATAGCTTGATCTGTACGTGGATGATGCCGAGCAGAACAGCATTTCAAGCTATTGTGCTGAAGAAGAGCCTGCAGCAGGGAAGGTGTCTCAGGGTATAGGACTTAGCTATACTTTTCATTTTAAGTATAGATAAGTCCTAGGTCCATAACTAAGTATAGCTATAAGGCCAGAGATAATTCATCTCAAAGGTACCTTTTGCAATGAATGATGGCCCACATTTCATATCCACATGTCAAAATGAAACAATGCTACCCCTTTTATAATACTGCACAGCAGAAGGAAAAAAAAATTTTTCAGTCAATGTTTCTGCTTTGGTGTTCTCATTTTACTGTATATATGAGCTATTTTGATCCACTGCACCCTAAAGAAATATTGTTGGTTGTCAATAATTGGGTTATTTAGTTGCAGTTTAAATTGTAAAATGACTTCTGCTTCACTTTAATATTAAACACTCATTTTAAAATGAATGGGAAGCTTTATAAAAAGCAAGGTTGATGAGTAATTAAATGTAACATCAAATGAAAATAAATACACCTATAGAAATGTTATATGTTAGAGAAGATAGACTTTGCTTTCTAGATTCACATTTTTGTATTATAATGATGGGTACCATAGAAGGACCCTTTGTCATGTTCAAATTTTATTGCACTGATATCATTGTCCTGTGTTAAGAGGTAAGCAAATGATTAACAGCTTTGCAAAACTGGGGCTTAAATTCAACCATGAAGAAGAGCAGTTTGCCTTCATGAAGCCCATTGTATTAAAGATCAGGAATGCTGCATTGCAGTTTCCCTTTTAATGTCAAAACTCTAAAATGAAGAGCAAGACCACCTAATTACTTGATAGAATTAAAACAATTAGTGAAACCATGATAATTTTCACACAGAGAGAGAGACACAAAGCTGTTGTTTTCCTTAAGGATGCATAGGAATACATATATACAGGTAGAAGTGTGTCACTCCATTGAGAGCGTGGAGACACATGCAAGAATGTGTACATGTTCTTGCTCATAAGATAGACTGGATCTGGTTTAATGCCAAAGCAAATACCTCAGCAGCTGAAGTACTCTTCTAGCTGGTAGAGGTGACATGCATCACAGCAGCTTCCTTCTCTTCACAGAACTTATGCTGCTTTTAAGAAATCAGTCTTTACCTGACAAGCCAGTATGGAAGGAGAAGCTGTAGGTTAGTTCTGGATCCTTTTTTTTTTTTTTTTTTTTTGGTAAAGGACAGCATAAATAATTGGAGCTCTTGGTTGCTCAGTGAAGCAGGACTGTCCAAGTCGGCTCAGGTAAATTTGTAGCCAGTCATTAAGAACTTTTTTTTTTTGTTTGTTTTACTGGGATTGGCAGCAAGAGAGTGTCAGGATGAACTCTGAAATGAAAGAATAAGAGACCTTGCAGCTACAGGGATGGATGGCCATTTTCAAAGCAAATAAAAGAAGGAAAGACTGGAAACATTACACTTCTCTCTTTTGTAAAAGTATTGAAAGAAATTACAGTCCCTAAGGATAAAGAACAAAAGCAAGGTGAGTGAGGACACTATCAAAAGAAGATTCAGCAGAAAAGAGTCCCATGGAATATAAGACAACATTTGCTAAATTAGATAAATCAAAGAATGTGGAAGTGTAGTTTTGCAGTGATGGATGGGCTTATTAAAAAACACTTCCATGCCTTTTCCTGATTTCTAATGTGATCTTCAAGGCCATGATGTGTGTCCCCTAGCTCCCCCCCTCCTCTTCAATACATAAGCCAAATAAAGATTAAGACAAATTTGGGAGTGAGTGAAATTTGGCAACATAAAATCTTCAGATAGTTGATCTGCTGTGGAGCTGTGCCAGGATCTAGTTGCCAAAACATAATTTTACCAGTATTTCTACTCATGTTGTCTTATAAATAATAAACACATACAGTTATTAAGGTCCTGGAAATAACATATGATTTTCATCTGAAATAACCAATAATTGACACTTATGACAAAATATAGAGAATATTAAACCATCTTGGATGCAAACCTGTTAATTGCAAGACTTAGTATCTTGTATATTTGTACCTTCTTTGCTGTTAATGGGCAGCCTGGAGTATTTGGCAAACTCTAATCATTTAACCTTAACATAGCCTGTTTTCCAAGATGAAGGAAAAAAGGTTTCAGAATTAGCCGGGCTGCAGAGTACAAATGATACACCTTCAAAAATAAAAACTACAATTCTTACTCACAAAAAGTGGTGCAGGAAGTCTAATTAACTACTTCACATGGCAGTCCAGTACTACAGGGAATGTGAATTCATGTAATCAAACAAGCTATTGGAAAAGTAATCACAGAAAAATGTAAGGTGATGTCAAGGGATATACAGGGATTTGGAGATATGAAAGCCACAAATGAATATAAAAGATAATCAGCTAATTAATAAGAAGGCACAATTATTTTGAAACAGAGCCAAGACAAATTAAATAGCTAAAGATTTTTTTTCTTGATACAGTTACAATTAAAAATTGTCATGTGAAATCATCTATAAAAGCACAAAAATAAGTTAAAACTTGGAATGCATCCAGAAAGGATTAAAGTAGTTATGTGAAACAAAGAAAGAACACTATAAAGGTAAAACTGCAGCCAAACAAATAGCTTGATATAAAATAATGAATTTAATGAAGCTGGTTTCTTTGTCTGTTGCATGGATATGATTTTCTCAATGCCTTTCTCTTTTCTAAAAATATATGATTTCTTATGCATGCACATAACCACATTCTGCTTACTTATAATTCGTCAAAGAAGTTGTATTGGTATTTTGGTCTGTAATTAAATGCATAAAGTCTTACAAAGTTCAGAAGCTTAAAGAAGTGGAAAAAGAGGTGCCAACTATGATTTCTTCAGTCCTGCTGTATATGGACACTCACTTATGTGACCAAATCCTCCTTTCTTTGGAGGTTCACATAATTTTGTTTAATCAAACCCCAAATTTGCTGTAGGTGTGCATTAATCATGGAACAATGAAGAAGAAACCAATACCTTGTGTCAATTGCAATGCTCAAATTCCCAAGAGCAAACAGCTTATGTCCTGTTAATGAGGAGCTCTACCAGCCTTCTGAAAGAAGCCAAGAGAAAGTTCACCCATTGCAGGAAGTGCAATTAATTTCACCTCTCTTTAGACATCTGCAGTGCAGAGATCCACATTGGACTAGTCCCCAAGACTCCCTCTGGAGACAATGAGGAGAAAAAGTCACTTATAAAAGTGTGTTGCATTTCATCTTAAGGTAGACATCTAAAGTCTGGTGCTCTAGTAGCACCTATTTTTCTACCTTCAACTATGAAAGGATTCCAAACAACCGGTTTAACTGCCCTTCTCAAGTAACAAAGGGCACCAGGTACTTGCTCCCAGGTGGTCTGAGTCCCTTTCTGGATTCTCCTGCTTATTTCCACTGATTGCAGAGGGTCCTTGCAAGCCCATGTTCTAACTCTGGCAACAAAGGGAACTGCCTTATGTTAGACAGACTATATGTGGACTTTCATATAGTCACCAAAGGCTTACAAAGATTTAAGAATGGAAGTTACCCAGTTAGCACTAAGGAGGAAATGTTTCTTGATTAAACACTTGACTAGCACAGAGGCTACTCATTCATGTATCTGAGAACTCAACAGATGCAGCTCAGGAACGCTCGTAAAGATTGTGCTCAGCCCCAGTCGAAAAAAATGAACCAGTAAAATCTCTGAGCTGTTTGCAGAGGATCTGCGAACAAAAAAACTGGTTTTGTCAGATAGAGTGCTTATAGAAAAATACAGCTTTGAAGTCCTTGCCTTTAATAGGATTCTAATAAATTGTTCTACCCTCTAAATCCTTTTTGATCATTTTGGCACTGTATGTCAACACTCAACCAGATGCTGAAATGATGCTACCTAAGGCAAATTAACTAGTTGATAAAGCTTTTTTTTTATACTCACTGCTTTTTGTGGGCTTTATATGTTGTTGTTTTAGTAACTGCACTGCTTGCTTTTAAAGTGCTTTAAAGATCATTTACTCTAATATTTCTACAGCAAAAGTAATTATCGAGTCAAAAGTTCTTTTTAAGATATTTCAAGCCTCTAAAAGTGGCAAAGGGGAACCTCAATAACAATGATCTTTGGAAACAAATGTCCCTCAACAGATAAGTTTTTGAGAGCTTTTGAGGGCAATTCAGCTGCTTGTTTAGTTCAGGATGTGAAACAGCCTTTTAAGTTGCTCTCCAGATAGCCACTTTGGCCAGGAGAGCCCTTTCACAGTGGTTCACAGATGGATGGCCCACAACAGAGGGCAAGCAAAGGTGTGCATTTGAAGCCATCTGCTTGGGCTGTTGCTGCAGCTGGGCCCCCAGACCTAAGATGTTGCTGTGCAGGATGGGTAGTGATGGAGTGTGACAGCCAGAGAACATGATATAACTGGAGAAGATCTAGGAGGACATGCAGAAGAAACAGGGCAGGAGGCTATTCCAGCCTCATAAGGTTGGCATGAACTCAAGGAAGCAGACAATGCATTTTGGGCAGGCTGTGGCAGCAGCTGCCAGGTGGGTAGGCAGAGCACAGCATGCCGATAGCCACAGATGAACCCTGTGAGTCCTTGCTACCAGACCTGTGATTTTCACTGCCTTTAATAGCACAGAAAAGCATCATGAAACTCAACGATGAGCCTTGAAGGTAGTTGCATACAGCAAACACTGAGCCATGTTTGTAGGATACTTCTCAGCACAAATGATCACCCAGCAGAATAAGAAAGTAGGTCTAAGGTAAGAAATGTATGACGGCCCCCAGACCCTCTCACAAAAGGGGTAGGACAAAAAATTCTGCAGCATTGATCATCCAGGCTGAGTCCTGCCTGCCCAAACACACCATATTTCCTCAAAGGAAGACAATTTTTTTTTTTTCCAAGCAGTTCAACTTAAAAACTGGAGTTTATCTTAAATTTAGTGACTTCATTTTTTCAGGCTAATAAGGTAAGTACACAATATCATTTCATACATTTGGTGGCAGGGAAGTGGCAGCTGGAGGCCAGGTGAAATTTCCTAGGGCACCTACAATGGCATGAGTTTATGTTTAGATAAATGACTCTTACCCCAGATAACCATTTTGCTGTTTGGGCTCTTAGGTGCTGTTTCATCAGATGCCAACTGAGGCTCGATTTTGTGAGTTAAACTGAGCATGTTCCATGTTCTCTGGGACCTTCTGTGGGATTTAGCTGCCTCTGCACCCATCACAACAGAAATGAGCATGCAACCACTGAGCAGTCTCGACATGCACATCTAGGGAAATCAATGGCCTAAAATGAAGTCTCATATTGATTTCAGACATTCAAGACCACTACTAAAGTATTCACACGTATACACTCACATTGCCCTTTAAAAAAAGCATGCAAGTTCAGAAAAATTCTTTGCACAGTTTAAGTTTTGCAAAATGTGGTTTTTGCAAATGTCTCATGCAGTCTTCAGTTTAATGCATACTCTCACCTTAATGCTGGGTCCCTCACTTTAATGAATTTTCTGCTAAAACCCTCATTTTTTTCCAGCTGTTATTCTTGTGCGGTACATTTACAAATGAAAACAAAACAGTATTAGTGCCTCTCGCTCAGCAAAACTGAATGTGTGCTATATGATATGCTATAAAGATGCTTGCTCTTGGGAAATTGCCTGGTAATTCCTTTTGCAGATGATGGGATTGTACAGATCTGACTCACTTTCACACCCTTCAGTCAGCAGCTCTGTACTGTTATGCCACGTCAGTGCTGTCCCGAATGGGCCCGCAGGCAGCTCCAGGGTGTAAATAATGCAGCATAACAATTACAACTTGTGCAGCGACAAGAGATTAAGATGATTTTGATCCATCCTCAGACATTTAGAAAAAGTGAAAGGCAGTCCCTTCAAGCACTGCTGTTTTATAACTCCAGTTCCCACCTCAGTCATTAGCCTGGGCCAAATGCTAATTAGACTACGGATTTTGACTTCGTCACTGGGAAAACAACTGTGCTAGTTTAAAACATAAGCACCTCTTTTATCCTGCCCATTTATTTGTATTGCCCTACTTCAAGGAGTTACCACCCTAAAAACAGTGGCAGAAGACTGCTCCAGTTCATAGACTGGTGTTCTGGTGGGAACTTGGCTCCATCCATGATTTGAGATGAGATGCTGCAATACGGAGTGGGGCCCCAAAATCTCCATACAGATCCTGCTGACTGCCAGAAGCTGGGAACCACAAGCGGAGGAACATTGCAGAGACCTGTCATGGCCTTAACTCCCCAACAAGATTTGCCAGAGGTCATTTGTCAAAGCCCTAATCTATCACTGTGCTTTTATTTCATGATGGCAAAAAGCAATTGCTAAAGAAGAGCAGACAGCAGGCCCCTCTACAGGTGCACCAGTCTCTCCGCCTGTCTGTTTACGGAGGTTACTCCCCATCCTCATTAGCAAAGCACATCTATTGAATGCAATTCAATCCTGGGCACAGTATCTTCAGTTGAAGAATGATTCCTCTTTGTAGAGATGGAGTTGTACAAACACTTTCATTTGATTGAAAAAAATTAGACCAGTTAAATACATCAATGTTTAAGTAAACCCTTTGGACATAGTTCACTTAATACAAACCAAATAAATACCCAATTTTGAAGAGAGCAGCAAACTGCTGGGCATTTCACAATGTCACCTCAGATTTTCTAGGAAAGAATACCCAAATCCACTTATACATAAATTAAAGGCATGGTTATTTTTTCCCACAGCCTTTTAAAATATTGCTTTGGAATGTACAAAGAAATGTGTGTGTTTGGCAGGGGTGTAGGGAGAGAGTCCCCTCTTCACAGTATGGGCTGTCTCAGCACTATTTGGAGTGCCTGTTACTGTAATGCCTTTTTGGTGTGCCTGAAGACATGAAGAAGCACTTCTTATCTAGCACACCCACTAAAGATTAGGCTTTTCTATGCGTTCTTAGCAATGTTATTTATCTATTCTATCTAGTTATGAGCACGTTTCAGGGAGTGGTGGTTTGTATCATTTTGGTAAAGCAAAAATTTTCATTTAATTGTTAATTCTGGAATATTTCTGGTTAACATTACATTTCAGGGTGTGCGATTTAGCTGCTTCTCAAGTGAGTTCTTGTAGTCCCTCCTCTGCACCCACCTCTTGTCTTTTGGATCCTCCTGTAATGCATATTGCAGCTCCTGGATTATCTTTTCTACCTCCAATGTCAACCATTTTTTTCACCTTAACTTTTGCAAGTTCAGAATGAATCTCACTCATTGTTGAACCTCCACCTTTGCTGGCTCTGTGCTCAAACCTGGTGTGCTTTGACCCTCCATTCCTAAACACACTTACATGTTCCCTGTGGCCCAGCTGCTCCTCCATGCTTGAAGAGGAGGCTGAATGCGGTCTGCTCGTCAGCATCCCTTTGAACACCCCCTCCTTTGAGAGCAACCACATGGGCTGAATTAGGCTCTCAGTGCCATCCTCGCTAGAACCCACAGCAGCAGGAGGTGCAGGACCAGAACTCCCTCCATCACCATCATTTCTCCCAGCAGCAAACCAGTGCAGGGCTCATGGCAGCTCAGCTTTTCTGAGGGCAGATTTTGAACGCAGCATGTATATATGTGGTTCTTGAGACAACTGATTTCACAGGCTCAGGAATAGAAAGCATATCATTGCAGCTTAATCAAATTAAATATTCAAATGAAAACAATAATTACTTCAATTTGTCTTGAGACTTAGTGAGCCTAAGTCTTTGAAGCATCATTTTTGGCCTGTAGGCTATAATGAGTAAGCCAGTCTCTAATGATTCAGAAAAGACTAGAGGGTTTGGGTTATCACAAACCAAGAGGTATTTATGAAAGATGATGAGCACTGTGGTTATTAAACAGCCCTCAGACAGTACCTCTTCTTTACAGATGACTTTGCTAACGCAGCATCAACCAGGCACTGACATTAAGGAAAAAAATCCTAGCCAAGCATTTAAATTCACTGCCAATATATGTGGAAAAGAGACGTTTAGTGGCAGAACTGACTGGTGGAAATCACTACAGCAAATTTCAGCTGTCATTATAATCTGTTAATTAATGTGTTAACATATGATTGCAGCAGATCAGTGAGACCAGCACTCCCATGAAGTCTAGGCATATGCCCTGCATGCTCCGGGTCCAGAAAATACAGTAAGAGTACATGCATTCACAATTAATGTAATGTATCTCACGGTCCTCATGTGTACATGGAAGGAAAGCTGTCAGCTGAAATCTTTGACATGTGTTTCTCCAGTGACTTTAATGGCAGAGTAATTCAATTTATGCAAATATCTGACCCATAAATCAGACTGAGATGGTGAAAGTGGTCTCAGAGACTCTGCTCTGCTTGTGGGCACGACTGTCTTTAAGGTCACAGTTTGTAACTGCCGAAGTGTAGTCTTCAAAGAGCTCAGACTGGAATGACACCCACTTTCTTGTGAGTTTGCAGAGAAATAACCTGGAGAAGTATCACTTTTCTGCACTCTGGGGAGAGCAACAGCTGAAGCCTGGGAACGAGCAGACTGTCAGGAGACACAAGGAGGAATCATGGAGCAGAGCTGCTCAAATGCTTGGCGTGAAAGAACAGGCATCAGTGTGCACCAGTGAGGGTATCAACAGCACAGAAGGATATTAGAGTTCAGAGTAACACAGTAAAGCTTATAGATCATGTTACACATCCCCTGGGCAACACCATTAGTGGCTGCTGATAACATCAGTGGCAGTCGTAGGGACGGGTGTTGATATTGGTAGTGTGAATTTCTGGTCCCATGCCAGATCAAATGCACTCCAAAACACCACAGGAATGGTGTAACGGAGGGTGACCTGGAGTATTTTTTTACCCTTCAACCTCAATTCGTTTGCACATCTTCACAAGAAACATCTCTGAGACAGAAACAAAACCCCTTACTCCTGAAGCCTGACAGAAATATCAGTGTAAAATTAAAAGATAACACATCAGGTTTGTGTTTAACCCTAGGAAACCATTTCTGTCCACTGTTCATTGCACTGGGACTACTGCCAGGCTACTGTAAGTCCTGCAAACACAGCTATGAAAAGGCTTCCAGCACTAACCATAATGTTTAGCTCGCAGGGGCTGGAAATGGGGAGCTGTGTGCATCTGAGCTCCCGAGCATGTGGAGGGTCAGAGTGCTCAATTTCTCCTGCTCCTTCAGCAGGACTGCAGACCCCCCTCTTCCTCTAGTGACACAGGATCAAAGCGCACTTACAGAGTAGGGTATCAGCAGCAGCATCGATCCTTCCAGCTAAACAAGGACCTGAATAAACATGCAAACATCAGATCCTGATTATCCATATTGCTTAATCCTCAGCTCCCTGTTGGGCCCTTGTTTTCTACCAGCCGATGAGCTCTCTAGAGGTGGCTCACCCCATACCACATTGGCTGCATCCCTGGCTCTCGTTCAGTTCTCAGTGCAGACATCACCACTAAGACTAGTGGCTTTTTTGGGAACAGGCTTATTTACCAGCTTCCCAAGGATGTGAGTAACCAAAACCATACTCCTTAGGCTTGGGTTAGAAGGCCATAAACACGCCAGACTTCAAAGACAGCTAATTGCACTCATTGTGAATTAGCCTCACCTGTGCTGTGATGTGATGCCTCTGCCTACTCTGTCAAGATCTCCAGGAGTGTTAGCTCCCATATTGCAAGACTATTAAATCTGATGTCTTAAATATATACATACATACACACATGTATTCCTTCATTTTCTTTTACAATGTTCTTCTGGGAAATATTTCCAGCAGATCTATCTGAAATCCCCTGCCTTAGCACCATACCAGAATGATGCAACATGAATACCCTGCCACAAACAACTGGGTTGCTTCTCCAAGCCTGTGCTCATGTCCTTGTTTGCTTTTCTGGACAACACATAGAAGAGTCTATTGTGGCTGAGATGTTCTGATGATGACTCACCCAATTCAAACTGGTTGGAAAGGTTACCACAGGTTTGTCTGACTTCTTCACTGTCCCAGCCAAGAGGATAGAGGGCGCAACCAGAGCCGATCAACAAGCCTACAGAGAGAAAAGAAAACAGAAGTTTAGACAAGCAATTGCCATTAGCTTAAACACAGGCTGCCACTTGGGAGTCAAAGTGTCAAACTACCATTTGGGAACCTCAGAGGAAAAAAAAATTCTCTTCTCCTAAAAACAGTAGAATCTCATTTGGACTTCTGCCCCTGCATTCTGCTACACTGGTTTACAGCTGGAGGCAGCCTTGGCAGTTTATCACCAGAAGCCATCCTCAGCTTCTGGAGCTTCTGTCTGGGAGCTTTTAGACTCCCCTTCTACTCTACAGAACTGCTACATGTACTGTTTGGGGTTAAATCGTAGCTGTGTCAATCACAGCATTTACAAACTGATTGCTTCTGATTAATTAAAACAACAATCAACCATGGTCTATCAAGGTTCTAGCAGGAAAAGTAAACTGACAGTTGTGCTAATCCGTTGTCATTTTCCTTTGGTTTTTGTCATTTCAAAAGCCAGGAAAGAATGGTTTCATGTCACCCGATCAATTCATACCATAGCTACATACTCCACAAAGTTTTCTGAAATCACTTCAGCTAAAACAACTAAGCACTCGAGCCATTTACTTACTATCATGCTTGGCTTAACATTCACAAAATGCTTTGCTTTCTCCAGCCTTGATGATGCCCCAAACAGATGTGTTTTGGCTAAGTTTTTCCCCTCACAAGATCTTGCTGGTAGTCACCCAATGGGCCATGATTATTTTGCAGAAATGGCATTTTTATCATATTGCATTCTCAGCTGTCACTGCAGCAGCTGCCAAAAAGCTGGTGTAGCTGGCAAAGTTTCTTACATGGACAGCCTAGAGAGAACATTTCAATGTATGCTACAGCATTTAAATGTTACCTCCTTTGTGTCAGGTCTTATTTGCAAGACTGGGAACGGATCATTATGTAGATAACAGGCTGGGAGCACCTGACACTTTGAAGGCTGTAAAGGCAGGCAACTCCTCAAAAAGTTTGCAGTGTGGGTTTGCAGTAGTGTCTTTTACCTGTTAGACAAGCACAGGACTGGGACAATGTTTCAAGCCCTGCATCTGTCAGTGTCTGACTTTGGGCAAGTCCCTTGACCTCATACCACCTCACTTCTCCTCTCTTGACAACAAGGACAATATGCTCCCTGGTAAAGCACTTGTATCGTGCTTCTTGTGCAACAAGCCCTGGGTATGGTGACAAAGGCACTGTGGAGGTCACAGTGGACTAACAGGAGTCTTGAGAGCGATTCTGACTCAGGACCTGGAGCTTGCTGTGCATTTCTACTATCAAGATACCCAAGCTTCTCATATTTCTGACATTCCTGTAAGACACAGAAAACACTTTGTTACGTTCGTAACTTGCTCAAAGACACACCCAAACACGGCACTGAAGTCCACAAGTCCACCTTTCTCTTAGCATCTTAGCTGTTAGCAAAGTAGGTCAGCAACTCCTTTGCTGCTCCTCCCAAGCGGATCTGTCCTTGTGTAGGGCCAATACTAGCTCCTTGGATCTTCCTCCACTAAGTTCAAATTTCTTGCTAAAGTCTACTTCTTCCTTTCCTTGGTGATCAGTCACTACCTGCTCCTCTCTCCATATCTACATCACATAATGGCAAATAAATCCCTGAGGCAGCCCCCTCTCAGATGGTACGTTCACCCAACAGCTGTAAAGGGAGAAAAGCAACTGAGACCAGATGAATGCTAGGTATTTTCAGAACTCTGCCTGACCTGGATATGGTTGCTTCTAATGTCCTCACTAATGGCTTTCGCAGTATCATCTGATTTTTTTCCCCAGGGCTGCAGAGCTGACAGAGGCTGGTAGAATCCATGTAAATGAGACTAGCTTCTAATTAAATTCTCAGAAAGGATGTTTCTCAGACAAGAGAACTTAGGCCAAAACTGGGCCTACATTTGTTAAAGACAGTTTCAGACTCTCTGAAAAAAAACCCGACTGTTTCTCACTTGGATTGTTAAAGCAAGAAGGGCGCTGTGAAGTGCTGACAGCACAGCCCACGTGCTAGAAATGGGCAGGACCCAATGAGAAAAAGAAGAACATCACCACTGAGGATGAGGATGGCTGGGGAAGGGAGGAAGAGCACCCATATGTCAGACATAGCTTCATAGACAACAGCAGCCCCAGTCAGTCATGCTGGGGTTCTGGCCCCTTCCGATGCCAGATGTGATGCCCATGACCTGCTTGGTGCCAGCCCAGGCAGATCACAGCTCAGGAGCTGCTCTGGCCATAAATGAACCACCCTGGCTGGGCTTCAATCAACTTGTGTCCTCGAACAGACTCTCTGGGAAGCCTTGCAAATATGCAAAGGGCTCCATTGCGAGGGGCAGGGAGATGTGTGCATGGTGTAGGAGGCAAGACAGGCTTGCATCCACCTGCATTGGACCAGCTGAAATCGCAACCAGCTCTTCCTCACAAATAGGTCCTGGGAAAGCCTCCTGCTCAATTATTCCAGGAGAACACAACAGCAGCACTGCAGGCAAGTGAAAGGACTATTAGCATAACAATGCTTCTCCAAACCCTGAACAAACTCTTACTCAGCACCTTGCCAATTACTCTCCTCAGGTGGCAAGACTGTCTAGTCCTCATTGCATTCACAGAGGGCTGTTTGTTTTCAGCTCCCTTTAGGTTTTGTTGCAGTAACAGGCTGTTGTTTGGTTTTTTTTCCCACGAATATTACTCACAGCACTTTCCACTGCCACCTTCTGAACATAGCTCATCCTCTTCTTCCCAAACACCATGTACCTGTTCACTCTTTCTGCCTTGGATGCTACAATGGATACAATGGCCGCAAGCCTTGACAGCTTCTTTACTTCCTTAGCCAGACCTCTTCATCTCCCTTTCACACCCTCTTTACCACTTCTGTACATCCATCTCTGTAAGTCCAAAGCCAAGTTTCAGTCAAAATAAATTCTGGGCATAAGGCTATATCACCCTCGGTTTGTAAAATACCTCACAAAAATGTGCCTTGACCTGGATTAAGCCTCAGCCTCTACCTTTGGTTTAAATTGAAATTATTATTGATGAATAAGAATAATTACTGTTAAAATAATCCCAGATTTCCTTGTTTCTTTCACAAAACCAGAAATTTTTATTTGCTCTCCAGAGTAAACACCTTCAAACATAAAGCTTGCTTAGGCAGAGACATCATGTCTAGTCCTGCTCTCCGATCAAGTTGTGTAAATCTAGAAAAATTAAATTGGGTGACAGGTGAGAATATCCCGGGGGAGTAGAATTGGGACCTTCCTTACACAAAAATCCTGGTGATGCAGTCAAAAATTCATTATATATATTTATTATAATGTTAAATTAGTCCAAACGAGCAATTGCCTCACTCATACATGGATGCTTACCCTCAAAGCCAGTCCACACTGTCTATCAACCAGCTCACAGCTAAGCCTCAGCATTAGCTTTGCCTCCATGAAACGAATAACTCCAATAAGGGCAAATGAGTGTGCTATGTCAGAAAGACTCCCTAGCCCAGCACTAGCTGGCTCTCCAGTCAGGGGTGGGCTGTAGCAGGGCTGAGTTTCATTTCTGGAGCACCAGCCATGGAGCACGATAGCTTCTTTTCTTCTCACAGCCTGGGCTGATGGCGATGATAAGATCAAACGGGGAAACTGCCGCCTGACGCCAGTGCCAAAATGCAGCCCTGAAGCATGAGTGGCAGCATGTTTATGTGTGAAGGACAACATGTAAAGCCACAGCTGAGCTCACACATGCCGCTAGCAAACAAAACCTGCCAGAGACCAAAGGTGCTGCCAGAAGCATGGGGCTGCATTGCCATCAGGCAAAAAGGCTTACGCCTATAAATATCAATTTTGTCACAGGTACCAACTGGCCACCAGTCTTAAAGCTGCTATTTTGACATCTCCTTTGGTATCAGTGGTTTTCAGCTGGTTTTGATTCACTTTCAAATATTCCCCTGCAGTGGTGCATATCTGCCTGTTGTGGATTTAGGTCTATTGACAAAACAATTGTGTTCCCCGGTACTTCTTACAGGCAGGGTGTGAGCCAAACTCAGGGACGTACCTTCAGTGTAAGACTTCCACAAAGACTTAGAGCCCACTGGTCAGTAAGAAAAAAAATCCCAAGTTTTGCTTTATGCCCTGAGGTATGTATATATGTACAACTGTGTGTGTGTAGCAGTGCTAGATCCATCCCATTGCTTTCAGCAGGATACTGCGTGACTTCACCAGGGATGATACTGCCTCAGTCTGCATGGGCAGTGAAGTTGGGAACTGGCATTTCAGTATACTTGTTTTGTGCACTGAAAGTGTAGAGTGTGCCTTAAAGACCATGGCATTAATAGGACTTGGACAAAAGCCCTTCAGCCCCTTCTTTCCCTTCTAATCAATCCACTTCTGTTTGTAAGCAACTAAATGTGTGGATCAGACCCTGCAAAAGCAAAAAGACTGAATATTATTACCTCTAATAATTCATACATGCTCACAGCCAATTGTTTTAATCACAGAGAATATAGATCCTGTTGAACAGCTGCAACCTCCATTTAAAGACCTAAGTTAAACCCAAGGGCTGCAAACCTAGTGGAAATCCTTAAGTTAACTTTACAGCTTCAGTAGAAAGCAGTTACTGGTTTAGCTCAAGAGTCACATCCTGGCCTGCCCTGTAGTTACTGTATTTAGCCAGCTATGCTAACCAGGACACCACACCCATCTTTACAGCTGCTTCAAATGCTTAGGATGCCTTGAACATTTCTTAAGAAAGTTAAAAAAAAACCAAAACAAAACCACAAACCCACCATGCTTGAATTACCACCATCTATCATCTGCTGTTATCCACTACAGTCATTAAAAGAAAGGGGAAGGAAATGCGCAGGTCCGTAAATGGCAGCTTCACAAAAGGGGCTGCAGCTTCAAGGTGTGAGGGAGACGGTCAGCGGGATGGGACCAGCCAGCAGTGGAGGCACTGGTGGCACTTAGCTGCCGTGTTGGATGACACGCCATGCACCAGTGGAGGGGTTGCCACTGTCAGAGACCAGGTCTTCTGGATCAGTTCTGCATTCAGCAATGAAGCAGGCTCCTTGCCCTGGTCTGTGAAACACTGCCTCACTGCAAGTGCTGTGGCTGTCTCCATGCACTAGCAAGGCACATGGGAGAGAGCCAGGGGCTGACTTAATGCAGACAGTTTCAGCAATGCAAGCCTGGAATTATGTGCTTGGCTTAAGTATTTAACAGGATCCCATGTAGCCACTAGGCTCTTTGTGTAGTCCACACAGAGAGCTGGATACCTTCAAAAACCGAGCTAAAACCAGCCTATGTGCTAAGTGAGGAGATGCCCACACTTACAAATTGAAAAACTATAACCCAGGGGACAGAAGGTAGATGCCTCAGTAGTAAACTACCCAGAGTAATCCTTGTCCATCCCAGACTACCTTCCCTGTCACTCTTGCTGTGAGTATAATGCATGATCATATTTTAGTAACACTTAGCACTTGAAAGATGGTCTTGTCTGTCTGGAGTGGAGCTTGTGATAGAAAATAATTGCATATAACAGGTTCTGCATATGGTGGATGCGTCAGGGAAGGGACAGTAATTATATTAGTGGCTTGGCACTGAACTAGGTTTCATCTCTGAAGTGATAAAGAAATGATTTGTGGCATGCAGCAATCAGCTTTATCCCAAGAGGTAAAATATTAACCACTATTAATATCTCTTAAGAATAGCTTGGGTATAGGCAAGTCAAACAATAAATACAGAAGGATTAATAAACCAAGAGACATTAACCAGACTTTGCCATGGGCAAAGCAAGTGCACACAGAAAGACCAAGACCAATCAGCAAAAGTCAATGTACAAAAAAGGAAGCTTGCAAATCCTTGTGGTGGGAAGTCCTCAGACTGCTGCTGTGACTTTAATGGAAGCCTCTACCCAAAGATCCAATGTGTTTTAAATAACCCATGTAGACATCACACCATAAATTAATTGCCTGTAACTGTCCTGACAGTTCATAGATAGCAAGTCCTGTTTTACAGACTCAGCTCTTCCTCTCACTTGTTGAGGTCACAGCGTGTTCCTGATTGCTATATGGCACATTCTCGTTTTGTTGTCAGCCCATTTGACCATTGCATCCTCAAAAACTTATTCAATAAAGCCAAACCTTCCCCAGTGTCCTTCCTTCCCCCTTGTGTAAGGTAAACCTAAGCACATGATTCAGAGAAATCTGACAGGAAAAACCACCAGTTTGATCCATAAAGAGAGGTAGTGATGGCAGTAAATGAGGCACTTGGCTTTGGATTCAGCCTCAGAGTCTTGCTGCTAGAAAATGCATTTTCAAATGGGAACTAAACCAGTGGTGGCTTTCCTAGATCATGGGCTTTTTAAGAACCTTCTATATGGGCACTGGAAATTGTATTCATTTTTTGAATGTCCTGAGCTCCTGTCACAGCTACACCCTACAAATGCAGTGAAAGGGACTGCCCAGGCCAAGGCAGTTAGAGGGGGTCTGCGCTGCTGTAGCAGGGGTCTGGAAGGCCTCTCAAGCAGGAAGGAGCCCAGTGTCATTGTGAAAAAACATTTCCACACAGAAAAATAAAAGGAATGGGTCAGGCTTGATATATGTACTGCAGAGAGAAAACAAAACCAGAACCAAATGCTGCCTTTTGTACAGTCACTTTTTAGTGAGAAAAATCTTCTTTAAAATATCTTCATATTTTCTTTCCCTCCATCTTCTACTTTTTCCCTTTTCATTTTCAGACCTGACCAAAAAGAAACCTTGCCTTTTTTTTTTTTTTTTTTTGGCTAGGCACTTCTAATGAATACTGCTCATCTGACAGATATTCAGGCCATCTGGAGAAGCTGACAGACAATAATTTGTAAGTCATCTCTTTCAAGACCATTTTAATGATGATTTTTTCCTTTCACATTTTTTCTCTATTAGCCCATCTGAATCTTCAAGGATGATAGAAAGTTTTCACATTCCCATCTGTCACTTGAAGGTACAGTAATCTCTACAAGCAAAAAAACCCTCCAATTTTTAGATGCAGCACAGACTTCTGCTCTCTAGTTCTTGTGATTTAAAAACTCTCTTCGCTGTAATGGTTTTAATGCAGTTACCTGCTATAAAAGTGAGCCTGTAGCATGAAAGTAAAATTGAACTGGCACATGAAGACTGTCTTCTGCTTTGAGACATACCTTAGCCAACAATGGGGTTAAAGAAGAATTGGTTAAAAACCGTGATGTGAAATACTTCAGCAGACATAGCTTCTGAAGCCCCTGTTCAAGAAACTCTCCGCGAGCTACAACCAAGCAGCAACTGCAGAGTGATAGAAGTGGGTCAGATCAGGTTCAAACTCCAGAGCCTGGGCAAAGCAGCAAAGAGAGCAGGGGGAGCAGGGCCGTGCTGGCTGCAGGTAGCCTGGCTCCTGTGCCCGCGTGAGTCCAGCCTCAATTCAGTTAGCAAAGGATGATGTCTTTATACTGACAGCTCCCAGCTCTTCACACAGAAGCTTCCTCTTTAAGGCGACACTCCTACTGCTTCTCTTGACATTATCACTTTGTCTGTTAGTTTCTCTGCTGTTCTTCCATTAGAGAAATGTTATCACATCAGTCCCTTCCATTCCTGTTAGTACCAGTCCCCTAGGAAACCCAGGCATGCACCTGACCTGGGCTTTTATTAGGCTTAAACGTGAGATCAACACTTTGGGCTACAGTTCCCTGTCAAGTTAGCAGTTGCTGAACATGGGACATTTGACTAGTTCATTCTTGAGCCTGAACTTAAAATGCATAATTTGAGAGAGGGTACAGTTGCCTACAATGTGAATGAATGCAATAAGGGAGTATCTTGTCCGAGTGTTCGGGCAGGGGTCTCCGAGGGCACACAGGCAGCGATGGCATTTCTGCTGCACCAGATTTCCTGCCACTGCTCCTCACATCACCCCTCAGTCTCCTCTTTTATTTCCTGCCACTCTTCCTCACAAGGGTCACAAGATGGGAGAGAGCAAGTCAGTTCAGGGCTTCCCTCAAAGTGAAGGTGTTTCTGTCACAGATTTTGCTATAGCAGGATATTAGAGGGACTCTAGACATGACAAAAACTGTAACAGAAGAACAAGAAAAAAAACAGAATAAAATACTAAAACCTTCAGCTTTGCAGATCTTGCCTCCAGTAACACTGCTTCATCTTGAGTATAATGGAGATGGTACTCCTGGGTTTTCAGGCAAGGGCAAAACCCCACCACCCTTTCCCTTCTGGTTTTGATCACCAGGTTTTAATTCAACGCATTTGGCTTTGCTTAGGTCCTTCTGACTGTCAAGACCAATCCCTCAAATTAGACTTTTTCTGTTATTTTGGGTTACTCCACACATGAGTGCTTGCTGCCTGGCAGCTGCTCGGCTCCAAACCTCAGAGACCAGCCACAGCAAAGAGCTGCCACCTGCCTGCTGCAGCTTCCCAGAGATCTCTGAAAGAAGGGCCAGTGGCAGAGGAATCCTAATACAGGCATTACAAATGCCTGCCAGCATCCAGAGCTGCAAAGGGCTGTCATGGGAGAGTCACAGCCCTCGCTTTCTCCCTGACTGCGAGCATAGGGCAGTGGAGGGTGCACATGGGATTCCCAGCAGATGAAGCATGACTTCACTTTGATTTTCATTTGATCAAAGGTGGTGTGTTCATTACTACAGTGCTTCAGGTGCTTCAGGTGCTTCAGACTCAGAGCGGGAAATCTCCTCCCCCCCCCGAGATGCTACATTGCTACTCAAAAGGTAATGGCTTTGTCTGCTTGATTTGGCCCTGGGTGTTTTTGAAGCAATACTGAAGGCTTCAGAAAATGGGGCTGGGGGCTAGGAGAAACCCAAAAGAAACAGTGAAGTAGGAAGAGTGGAGAAATCAAACTCAGATTTGCTACTAAATGGAAATGAATGAGTAAGAGACATTTGGTAAAAGGACAAGTGACAGGGCTGTGGCACCTGCTGCCACGGAAAGTAACGGATAAGTAGCACAGCTCTGATTTCAAACATCTGCAAAATAGGTGCTGGTGCAGGGGGTTCCAGGAGGCTGCAGCTCCCATCAGTTCCAATCCCTGAAAATCACCTCTGGAAGTATTTCTTGTAAGTAGGTTTTATACTGCAGCAGTAAACAGCTTCCACAGTCTGTGCAGGCTGGCACTAGATATTAAGAAATCCAAGAGTTTAATCCTATTTTATGTATGCAGTAGGAGGAGTAATATGATCTCTGAGAACTAGCTGAATTACAGTATGTAGCTGGATATTTCATTGAAAACTCCTCTATTACCGTTTATTACACATCACCATTCACATGTGGAGGGATTTAGAAAGATCCAAGGAAACAGGTACCTGCCCATACAATTTATATCTTACTGGTTATAGTTAAGCAGCACTATGGCTGGCCACAGAGTCACAATGGAGGATGCACCAATTGATTAAAGGATGAACATTCACTGAAGCAGAGAGTCCAGGCTGACTCCCGTACTGCCAGATCACACAGTCCTCTTACATTTTCATTCTCTCAGCCAATGACAATGCAAGTATTTGGTACTGAGTAGAACATCCTTCAGATAGAAGTTCACAGATCCTAGGGGACGAGAGACCAAGGTCCAAATCTGGAAAAAAAAAGGCAAAAAAAAA
>VZTO01019095.1:0-42491 GCA_013400615.1 Syrrhaptes paradoxus | reverse complement strand
TTTTTCCCAACCATGAGTGTTGGGCGTGGACAGCTGGATATGAGAGATTCCAGCTTTACCAGGTTTTTTCCCTTGGGCTTCATGCAATATGTACTGGCTATGTGCCCATGAATGAGGTAAATGGGGGAGTATCAAGATTTTGAATCCTCTGGTGTTTAGACACAAGACACAGCACTAAGCAGTCTGGATAAGACCAGACGTGACTGCTTCTGTTTGTCAAAGGGGATGCTTGGAGGTATGAAAGTGATTATGGTAGTCATGATTCGGGGTCGGTCCTGCTTTAAGCAGAAGTTTGGACTACATGACCTCTTGACAGCCTTTCCAACATGAAAGACTTTAGGAATCTCTTTTTCCACCATTCAGGCACCTCAGCTTAAGACAGCTGGGGCTAAAGTCACGTGCACGCACATAGGACTACTTGCATTTCAGCCAGGTAGCCAGCCTGGAGACCAGCTTCTGCTCCAGTGCAGCATGGGTCTTCCTTTCTAAGTGCCTCAGACGGCACAGGGCATATCAAACATATGCAGATGCCTCTGCAGCGGCAATTGAATTGAGACCCTTCTCAGAACAATCAATGGAGTCTAGAAGCTATTTTTCTCATCCTAAAGAACACATAAACATAGGTCTATGATGAAGATGCATCTAAGTCTACCTGACTCTAAGACAGCAAAGACACTCATATGGGACTGGCAGACATGAAAGCCAGAAGCTCTTGGGCTGGGAACTGGAGGTGGGATAGCCAAGGGCATCTTGAATGGCACTAGACACTTGTAGGTCAACAGCGGAACTGTGCTCCACTGGCAGTATTGACCACAGCGGAATTTGGCCACCTAAACACAGGCACCTTCTCTCAGTTTAATGGCTGTTCAGTATCTCACTTGGCCTCCAACTGCTTCTCTAGAGCAATGCAAGTTTTCCCTAAGTCCTCTGCCATACCTGCCAGCCCACGTAGAGGTCTTGCAGACCCTAGGGTATCTCCAACAGGGTAAAGTATCTAGAGTTTCACCCTAGATATCTACTGATCTTACTGTCAGCTTAGAAACCTACCTCAAGGGAAAATATCTGTATTGTAAACACCTTTTAAAAGTGTATTAATCCATAACTGAATCCGTCCCAAAGTTACCTACACTATATTTCATCCCTTATCTTCTATCATTCTGCCCACATTAAGATGCAAATACCTCAATTCCTGCCATGAATTCTGCCTTCTTTTATGGGAAATGACCATAATGTCAGGGAAGAAGAGAAGATTAAAGGAAAAATTGTCTTGCTCCTAAGTGTAAACTTTTATGTTCTACCTTAAAAAGAAGTTATTTCTATGGAAACAAGTTGCTGCTTCAAGATGGCCCTGATCTGCCTCAATTGCTACCACAGAGCTAGACCACTCAGGACTAGCTTTGTGAGTCTCTGTGTCATCCTCATAGAGTTTATCACAAAACAAAATGATTGACACAGCGTGTTCTGAAAAGGATGTGACATGGTCCAGTTAAAGGCAAGAATGAATCTGCAGAGTGGAACTGAAATGCTTGAAGAACTCCAGAAAACACTCAGGAGTTTGACTGTCAGCTCATTTTTGTTTGGCAAGCCATGATCACTGCTTGTACATTATAAGCTTTATGGAGAAAAAAAAAAAAAAAGCCTGAGCATTATCACATGCCATCAGACTTCTTTATGTGACAACCCATCTGTGTGCTCACCCCATCGTTTTGTGGCTCAGAATCAAATGCTTGACAGTTCAAAGAGTCTAGAGCAGCATATGGCATGTGACACAGTGTTTTTAAATAGAAATCACTCCATTAGAAACACAAGGGTGCCTACTGTAATTAATAAAAGGTAGTTTAATAACTAACTTCCCAAAATACATAACTCTCCGTCTACTCATAGTAGAGGAGGCATATTCCTTTTCATTAATATGTATTGCAATAGTAACCAGAAAAAACTATCCAGAGCTTTTGCAGAAGCTCCACGCTCGAAGGATTTTCTGGTACATGAAATGATCTCACAAAGGACCATGAGGAGAGAATGAAGAAACACAGCAACCTGACTCCTGAGCACCACTTCCAGCCTTTGGAAATATTCAGACATGGATTAAGTACCAAAGAATTTTTTTTCCATGTCTATTAGTTCACTGATCTGTGAAAAACAATTGTTTGTAGATGCTGGATAAAGCAACAAAGCTGTCCAGTCAATTCCATCGCTTCAGTAGCATAACCCCAAAGTGACAGGGGAACTGGAACTCATGTAAAGCATACATCCAGTGGGGGAATACTACATCCCAGGACTTAACCTGGGCTGGTTTTTTTTTCAGTTTGTTTTGTTTCAGTTGAGCTCTCCAAGGATTAAGGGAAGATCAACCACTGCACATTTTAGTAAAACTTCAGCCATACTCAAGACTTCACAGCAGCATTTTCAGTACATGGTTTGCAGACCCTCTGGCAAACCAAAGAATAATTCCAAGCAAGTTCATACATGCTATTAGGCAATCTATATCTAGGAAAAAAGATTGAATGGTTCTGCATTTCTACTGGAGAGTCTGTAAGACACCTCAAATCAAACAAGTTTGGAAAACACTTCTCCAGATAGGAAATATAGTAAGATAAACCACTATAATGCTGTAAAAGTCAATGACAGTCACTAAACACAGCTGAGAATTGCTTTTCCCTTTATACTGTTCTCAGTGGTCCTTCACAGGCTTAAACCTCCCCCTACTCCACAAAAATGTACACCAGCTTAGTTGATACACAGGCCTCCAGCCAACAAATACACCTTTCTCCCTACAGTGTAGGGCTCTCTGATGGATGTCATAGACATCTAAGTGTTGTGAAATACATGGGACATGGTGAAGGAGAGGCCAATTTAATTTATTGTTTGTTACTGTATGCAAGACTTGTTAGAAGCTTTTTTAATTACCCTCCACATCCACAAGGTTACCTGCAGAGTCTGCAGCTAAACACCCAAATTAATCTATGCATCAACAGAGGCATACTCAGTGCAGTTTGCATCTGTGCTGAAATTACAATGTAAAACCAAAAGAAATTGAGTCAAATCTAATGTGAAATGTGACTCCATGTGAAATCGATCATTCCTATGGCTTCCTCAATTAAACTAAAACCAAGTATTACCTCATTCTCAGATACTTTGTCTTCAATAAAAGAGATTATAAGGTTCAGCACAGCTCCAATGAGAATTGTGAGACACTCAAAACACGGTTTTCATGATTTTCACATGCTCTAAAGTTTGCTCATGTGACATACCCAGGAAAAGGATACTTTTTATTTTTAAAACAAATGAAACATATGGAATTGTCTGTGCTTTCTGTCTGAAGGCATTCAAACTCAAAAACTGACCCAGAGCAAAAAATACTCTATCATGTCAATCTCTTCCAAATAGGTCCCATTTTCCAGTTTTACACAAAATGTGATAAATCACAATTTTGAATAGGAGCTGCAGTTTGTTACAAATATATTGCACATCTGCAGCTCAGAAACATTTGGCACTGCCACTTATCCTCTCCAGAGAGAATCCGTATGGACAACCTTACCAACATCTCAAACATACTTAACTCTTTCTGGTAACGAAGACCAGTGCACGAGAGGGAAGAACTGAGTAGAAGAGTGTGTTTCTCCCATGATAAACTCATGAGCCCACCTTCTTTGATCTTATTTCAAAATCCTCTTCTCCCCACCCACCTATGAGTTATCCCAAGGCAACGGAGTAATGTCTCAGCACCTTCCAGTTCTTTATGTTGACTCATTTTCTTCACATCTTCCTCCTGTATAATTTTGTAAACTCTTTTATGCAGAGGGCATAATTAAAACACAAAAGAAGTCTTGAAAACTTGGGTTGGAAAGGACATCAAGAAGTCACCTAATCCATGCTTCAGCCTCAAAGTCAGGATAAGCTCTACTTGTACCTTTCAAGAGAAATACTTATTTAATCTGTTCTTTAAAAGTCTCTCACAATGGAGATCCCACCACTTTCTAAGACAATCTTCTTGTGGCTCTCTGTCTGCAACAGAAGCTTTTCATGTTGTCTAACCCAAATCTTCCTTCTGGTAAATTAAGTTTACTCTCCAAATTTTGCTAAAAACATGCCAGGGCTCTGAGAGAGCAGTTTATTTTCTTCCCCCTTTGCAGCACCTTTCTCTCCAATGGACTAAGCAGTCCCAATTTTTTCAGTTTTTCCTGCTATAGTTGGCCATTCCATACAGCCTTCTCTATCCAGAGGATTTCTGTGGCTGCTGGCTTTGACAATCTACTGGAATTTTTTCTTCAAAAAACAAAAAGCAATGTCAGAAGCAGCTGGATAATGAATCAGACTTGTTGCTTTTAACTGAGAGAAACCAAAACGAGAGTTAAATCAAGTGAAATGAAGACCTTGAAGGTGATGGCAACACTAACTAACAAAACCCTAAAATGAACCGTGTGGCTCTTAGAGCTCATTACTCTTCACTCTTCCTAAAAACTTTTCAGAAATTATGCTTTATGAGCAGCAGAAGACTCTTCCAGTACATCTGTGCTATTAAAGGCTGTCTTGATAAAAGCCTATCAGCACCTTGATGCCATCCCCAGTGCTTAAAATTTCTGCTCCAATTTACAAGATCATTGGCTTAATGGATTAATATTTGGTGACTGGAGCATGCAATTGCTAGATACAAGAATGCATTCTTATTTGGATCTAGGAGTAGTGAGTGCTAAGGAGCAATAGTAGCATTGGTTGGACCTTCTACAAGGACAAAGGGAGAATGAAAGAAAAAAAACGGAAACAAACAGAAAATGAACAAGCTGTGAGATGAATGTTAGATGGCTGCAGAAGCAACTGTTGACGGCACTTGGGCTATTCAGAAAGTCTTCAAGAAGGAAGAGGAAAAGTCCCTTATTTTCAGCTCTCCTTGTGTACTAACCATTATTTGCATTCTTGCAACTAACCACTGCTTTGCATTACTGCAGAACCAGCTGACTCCTGTGACATATCCAGCTCCTCACTGGCCACTCCTGCTGCTGATCCTTGCTCGAATCTAATGTTATACTTCAGATATTAAATGAATGACCTACGCTTGCTGTGATGCAACTAAAACCACCTGCGATTGTTCCCAAGCCAAAGATGTTTGGCAGAGTCGTGCATTCAGCAAATAGCCCAAGGCTGGAGCTGGGATGAGGCTTCTGGTGTGCAGGCTGCCCCAAGCTACTCACAGAGGCTGCAGTCCCTCCACAGTCTTGGTCCCTGGAGCTGCCTCCTGCTTTCTACAGTTTTCACTCAGCTCTGTCCATACAAAAAGCTGTTTTACTCATGTATTCCAAAACATAAGTTCACTTTATGTCTTGGACAGTGGCTGGGACAACTATGGCCCCATGAGGGCCATGGGATATATTTTTATACTTATGAAATTGTGACCATTTAACATACAAAAGCACATGCAACCTTGCAGGCCCAGTGTTGTAGCCTCACCCGTTCAAGTAGATCTAATGGGGGACAACTGGCCCGTTATGATATCAATCAGTTTTGCCACTGATTGCACTGTTGGCAATAATTCAAAACCAAGTATATGCATGAGGAAAACTGTCCTTCCTTGGCTTTCTGTTTTAAAACTAGAAAAACGGAAACCATTATACCCAGTATAATACCCAGCTCTTAGGGAAGGGATATTCCCACTGTCCTGGATCTGAGAAGTCTTTTCCTTATCTAACTTATGTACTCCAGGGGCACCTCTATTGTAGCTCAAATTATATCCAAAACCATCAGAAGAGCTCTATAGCTAAGCCAGAAACATGGAGATCCCTTTCATCCTAGCATTTCTGAAATGTAAATGTTCATTTTAAAATTATACCATCACAGCTTCCAGGACCAGCTGTTCATCCTTTCTTTTTTTTTTTTTTAATTTTATTGCCACTGAATCCTTGTTCTGAATTATCAGAACAATAATTAGATTCAGGAAAGGGTGGGGACAGGCATTCATATCCCCCTGAGAAGAAGAGATAAAAGTTTCATTTCTGAAAGCTGATGTGCCAATGGCAGATAGTGGAGAATTGGGATTCCTTCTTAACTGCACGGGAGAGTTCAGGAAAGTTTATTAATAAAACTATTTAGATAAACTCCATTTATGCATTATTTGTACAAGTGTCTTGGCAACAGCTTATTTAGCATCTTGAACACATCAAGAATTTTAAAGAGGAGGACTAAAATCTTGCCTCAAACTGTAAAATCTTTGACAGAAGTGGGTTTGGGAAGTAGTGAGTTTTTTCTTTTTCTATTTCTTTTTCTTCCTCCAACTAAAAACAATTTTCTAACACCCTTGGCATAACTACTATAATGAAGCATAATTTATTTGATCCTTACACAGCCCCCTTAGGATTACTTCTTGCAGATAGCCAATTATAAACTCTTACATACTTTATAGCCCTCATTATGTGTGACAGAGGGACACTAATAAATAATGCAAACCCCCTTTTATACCCAGTCTACCTTTTGAGACTACAGGGGTCTGGTATGGAGGGAAAAAGCACATTGCAATGCATTATTATTTCCAAACGGACTGAAAAACTTTCTAGCTTCAGCTTGCTTCCTTGGGACATTCTCTTTTCTTCCCAGACTGGACTCCCGTGGCTTGATTCATTACCAGATGAAAATCAAGTTCAAACAGAAGTGGACCATGACACACAAACTGTCATTGCTCTGTCACTTCCTTGTGACATCATGTCAGCTGCAGACAAGAAAGGAGGTCTGGAAGCAGAACAGCCAGGTTGAATACAAATGAATTGATATTCAATTGTAGGCTTTTCACAGTAATGAAGCAGAAAGGGCCAAGGCCCAAAAAGCACATTTCACCCTGCCTGATCCGTCTTTCCGGTGCACCTTCCAGACACCGCTAGTGCTCAGGTCAAGGCTCTGGAGGAAAGCAAACCAGCACTGACGATCCCTCAGCTTCTAGGATTCAAAGAGCAGAGAGAGCAACTCAGGAAAGACATGGGGTTGAATACATATATAATGTCCTGGTGGACTGCTTTCTTTTTTGTCTTTAATTGATATGATGCTCCTTTTTGATGCAAAAAAACCTGCAACTATAATGACTGAGAAATGTTACCAAGATCTCTACAGAGACCTGGGGAGTCACAAAGGCTACTTCTGTCCCCACCAGGGAATTCTGTGCAAACACTATGTTGCTCATATTGTCCCTTGAAGCCTTCTTTTCCCTACAGGAAGAGGGGATAATATTTCCAAAAGGCACAGAGATTTCTTGCCTCTGTGTGGTGCTTGGAGACCTCTAGGGACAGAAGTGGGAGGAGGGAAGGTGTTCACAGAAGGTTTGAACTACTGCAATCCAGAACAAAAGTAAAACAAACAATTGGGTGAATGATGCAATTTTATTAGCAGACTTAGACTGGACTCAAACTCATTCAACTTTCCTTCCTTCTGTCCTTCTGTTTAATAAGGAATGGGTGCACTTAAAAAAAAAATCAAACCAACAAGCAAATAAACAATCCCAACTTTTTTAAGGGCAGAGCCTTTGCTCAAGGAGGAGTGGGCACAGCTACTTTCACAGCCTGTGATGTTGTCTGCAGAAGCCTGAATATGCACTGTTGGCACCAAAACTAAGCATTATTCACTAAATGACCCATTTTTCCAGCTAGTGTTTAGATGGCCACAGCTAATTACACAGTCAGAGATTCCAGCAGACATCTGGGATTACAGCATCTTCCAATATCCTAGTGTGGTTTTACACAGATGTGGAACAAGTGCATAGAAAGAAGGCAGAAGGAAATGTGGCTGTATAACACAAATGCCTTAGATAGAGTTAAGTTAAATCCCTGCCACTGAGTCCTGCTAGATTATGCAATTAAACCAGCAGCCTTTCATAGCTGGCTGTGGGGATGGCAATGAACAAAAGAAACAGAGACATTTGCCTTTGTGTGCAGCTACAAAGAAATTATCTGCCATTTTAACTACAGGGTTTGACTAATGCACACTGAAGCACTCACCTTCAATTAGCCATTTAACCTAACAGATCAAGCTGTGATCTGAAGAGGCTGATTTATGGGTAAGTGTTCTTGCAGAAGCCAGTGGCTGAGATAAACAGGTATAATCTAACAGGTTGACAAATCCTCCATTTCCAGGAATGAACAAAATCCACATTATCTTTTCCATTTTGTACACTCCACCACTTACGATAATCTCAGGGGCTACCTGCCCCAGTTGGGAACAACATGTCCCTGGGAAACTATGCAAAAGTGTCAGTTAAAGATATGATACTCTACCTCACTGTTTACGGGTGCGTCTTTTGTTTGCTTTTAAATAAATGAAATAAACATAAATTAAATACTAGATACCTTTTTAAGTTTGCAGGCAGCAAGAGCAACAAAACTTGATAGTGTAAACATCTGCTATTTCTGGTTAAAATGTCCCTGAAAAGTAGCTTTTACATAAAAACTAATCAAGATAAGGTTTTGCTGTCTACAGTCTGGGTCTCACCCTGTCCCCTGAAAGATGTGTTAGCAGGGTCAGGGTAACTTTAAGAAGGTCAGCAACAGGAACTGGAATAAGGCCATCTTCCCACCTGGCTGTCACTGAGGGATGGTTTTAAAGGCTTCTTTCTCCATGTCTGCACCCTTCTGCTCACAACTCTCCCATCATTACTTCTTCCTCAACTGCCCCAGAAGGGTATTTCCACCAGCATTTATGTGGCTGCTTGGGAACTGATACAGTAGAAAATAAGCTTTTTTTTTTTCTCTCTGAAGACAATGGGCAAGATAGAGTTAGGAATGAGAGGTTGGCAAGTAATAAATACTTAAATTAGCTTAAGCTATCAAAAAAAGAAAAATAAAAGGTAGTGCCACTGTACTCCACAGCAGATCACTGTGTTATAGGTCTTTGAGTGTAACAGATCCAACACAGATGCACAAATTTACAGACAGAAAAGGACAATTTGCATCCAGTCCTCCCCCCATGAGGGGTGGTTCGTTCCCTGAGGTAGTCTGTTGTGCTTTGCTCCCCGAAGCACATTGCTTTCATCTGTGCTGAACACTATGGTGTGTCCAGTCTAATTTCAAAGGTCTCCAAGCAATAAAGGTTTATGGCTTTTCTGAGGCCACTGTTCCACAGCCGAATGGATCACTCTGGTCTGACTTCAGGGGAGCAGTTAAATGCGGACTTATATCTATGTCTCACCAGGAAAGCACATCTGCACTTAAGAGCTCTCCTAGAACAAATATTTTATATATATATAAAGACAGTGTCACTTCCCAATGCTACAGGACAATCTTCTGTCCCATCACATTAACCCTTAATTCCCACTGAGGTGACAAAGACTCAGCTTGCCCCTATCCTCACGTTCCCCAAACACCACACTGTGAGGACCAGCAGCACAAAACAACACCAGTGGCATCCCCAGGCACAGCAGCCTCCCCTGGAGCACAGCAGCTCCCCACTGCCTTCGGGAAATATTCAGTGGCACTTACTATGGCCGTTTGGAGAGCTGAGCAATGGGGCTTCTGTTTCCCTTGGGCTGGTATCCAGGTGCTCCAGCTACACACACACAGTGTGTGATCAGCTGCACTAACAGGCAGACGTAGCAATACAAGGGGCATCCAATGGGACCATCCTCCCCAAAGCAGCCTGCTCTTATGCTGGTTAATGGACCACAAAATATGACTTTGGTGCGAGTTTCATGTCACAGCTGAGCAGATCTAATGTTGCGCCATCACTGAAAGGGATATTTGGACACTCTGTGCATTCCAAGCTACACCTTCTTGCCCCCTCCCTCGTGCAATTTATGAATCAGTTCAGGGAGCTACACTGTCAAAAAAAAAAAAAAAAGTCACTGCTTTTTACGGAGTCATTACTCTGTTGGCATTAACTCTCCAAATTGTCATACTGATGGGTATCAAAAGTGCGACAAAAGTGTGATACCAAGGGCAAAGGGCCACCTCCTCTCAGGTAGCCAGTAAATCGGCCTGGGCAAATTATCAAACCCTTTTTTTTTTCCTGAGCCCTCCATGCAAAGACCCAAACAGGTCAGGGATCCAGTCTAGACACATCAAGGGAACAAGGGGCATCCAAGCAGTGGTCTGGCATCTGACCAAGTCCTAGAGAGGTGGGCAGAGCCAAGGGGGCCTGCAGTGCTGGCATGGCTGAGAGTGGCTGTGGAACGCTATAAGTGGCACTTGGAGACAGCTGCACAGAAAGGAGACAAAGAGGGAAGTGAGCACTGCGAATGTGACATTGAGGGATATTCAGAGACATATGAAATAGGAGCAGGATGAAAGCTGAAAGCTGAAGGAGCACAAGCTTTCAAGAAGATAGGAATAGCTTCTATATTAAAGGCAGTTAAAAAGCCAAGGAGGAAAAGATTGTGATAGGAGCCATAAACTTAGATTACTTGCATCAGTAAGGGAGAATAAACTGTTGTGTAATACGAAAGGGCCCTGCAGTCAAAAGGCAATTGGTGTTGGAAAGAGGTTTCTTAAGAGATAATCCCTTCCCAGTTCTCTGATATACAGCCTTGCTACTGTATTGCCTGCATTCGGTTTTCACAATGATCTGCCTAACCGCCTAATAAGCATCATTCCGTCTGTCACCAGAAGGGGAGTTCATGGCTGCAATAAAAAGCTTGGATGCAATTCAGCAATCCAAAATGCCACGGCTCTAATTTATTCATTCATTTAGTTTTCAGTGGTGCAATGACACCAGCCACAATAGTATTACATGAGGCTGGTTTAAGTATCCAGGAGAGCTCAGGGAGCAGAAAATTCAATTCCCATTGCCATGGTGAGCGATGTATACCACCGAAGAGAGCTTAATTCCCAGGGCAAGAAGGGTGGTCTCCCTGCAATATTCCTTTTGAGCACAGGCACTGTACTGACAAAGAGCATTATCAAAACTCAGAACTCATTACTCGGACAGAGGGTGAAGATCCCTCCAAATCTCATTTGGGTGGAAGCTCCTCCCAGCGAGCGGCCGTACTGAAAATATGCTGCTAACAATCATCAAAGAGATTTGCTGTATCATGCATTAAAACAGCCCTCTGTAAAGCTGTGCAAGGGCAATGTTTTCTAATTCCTTATGAACCGTCACAAGACGGGCCTTCTGAGGACTCCCCTGTCATTACCCTGCCACTCAGATGACACTAATTCATCTGATTTTGGGGATTTCCCAAAGGCAGAAAATGGCATAGGAACACAACTTACTTTACTGACTCTTCACACTATGAAAAGGAATAAGTGGACAGTTTGCAATTTAAAGTCCCTGCAGTAGGTACAGCTTGTCTTTCCTCTGCAGAGCCTTTGACACCCATCTTCTGGTGCTCAACCTGACACGATGCCTCGAAGCATGGGTGCACAGAGCACCACACACCAGCACTCGCTGCATACCCAGAGGCTGCAGTGCAGTGAATTAGTGGGGACCTGCTTCGTACCCAGCTTTACATAGCTCCTGACAGGTCTATGAGCACAAGTCAAGACAACGTTATTCATATAATCATAAAAATAAAAGTGGCTTGCAAATGTTTACATGTTCAATTATATATAAGCCTTCCCCAGTGAGTACATCTGTCTCATTTTGCTTTTCTCTGTCAGTCAAAATGCCTCTTGAATGCAGAAGGTGAATGCTACAAATGAATGATGAAGACGAATGTCAGTAAATTTCTGTCAGCAGGGTCCACGGAAAGCAGAGACAGTGAAATTGGGATTTATATGGAATTGTCTCGGTTTGCAGGTTGTCTTTTTTAAGAAGCCCTTTTGCTTTGTTGAATGCTATGCAATGATTTATTCGCCTCTAGCATTTGGAATCAGGGACACCCCTTGGTCTGTTATCACTACCTACAGCAAATCCCCCAGCCAGATCTCTTTCCTCAGACAGATGATGCTTTTACAGACAGAGCCATAACAGAGATGCTTTTTTTGATGGGAGTGGCAAGAGAGAAAGGTGGCATGATATTTTACTAAAATACCAGTATGGACTGCAGGCACAATCTGCCTCACACCGATGGGACAGACAATGAGAGAAGGTCAAGGTAAGTCAAACTGTTTTGCACTTGTGGCAGGTAAAGCACTTGCCATGGGGCTACTGCAGCTGAGTTGATACGGGCAACTAAAGCCCTGCATATTTAACAGTTGATGTGATTCCTGCATTTCATGGATATTTTCAGTGAGCCCATTCTGCAGCCTCCAGGATCAACAGAGGGGGGCCGACTACACAGATCCTATGGAAGACAAGAGCAATTACTATGTCTCCTTGCACCTGTTCAGTTTTCACTCATCCTCATCAGCTATTAAAGGGGAGATGGGAAACCAGGTGATCTATTTAACAGCATTTTCCAGATGAAATTTCAAGGTGGAGGTGTCCAGAAAGAGGCTGACTCAGTTCTTGTACAGGCGGGTGGTATCAGGCACCAAAGGCTGTTACTTGTCACCATGAAATGAAATGCTTAAGACATTTGCTTATCAGAGAGTCATGAAAAACTCCAATTTGGCCCACAGTAGAAGAAAAAGAAAATAATCACAAGGTTTCTTGCCTTAACCTGTCATTTTTATTTTAATAGGACTGACTAGTTTCTCTTGAGTTTCAGTACAGGAAAATCTTAGCTTACACATTTTAGGTCAGCCAGTGTGACTGATTTAATACAGATGGGAGAAGCTAGGGATGAAGAGTAGGAAAAATAAGAAATTAATATACAGTAAATCCTGCTGGGAAGAATATTGTTTTCTCCAGGGAGCAAATCAAATGCTTACGTCAGAAAAAAAAGATCCAAAGAGTTTATTTGTGGGTGTCCTCCCTCAACAGCAAAAAAGAGTTAATGCCACTGCTTGACATCAACTTTATAGTCAAGGAGTTTATTGTGATCATCTTATGGATGTGAAGTATGGCAGCACCTTTCCTAAAAGGCAGTGGTGTGCAGGCGGTGCTGGGGATGGGATAGGCTTGGTGAGCAGCCCTGCTCTCTGCCTTCTGAAACTGTGAGTAGACATTTGACAGAGTTAAATCAGGTCATATCACTGCATCAAAGCCAGGCAAGAGAAAAGACTGCAGACAAGGAGCAACAGTTATGTGACCAGTTTTAGGGGATGTTGCGTTGTGTGTGGGGCTTAGGTTAGACTTTTGCCTAAAGTCTTTATTGGAATTGTTTTGCCAATTATATTAACGCAATATTTATTATTGCATTAAACAATAAGTCTAAGATCTTTGTAATGGAAAAGGAAGATGTTTACTTGGGCTCAAGCAGAACACTCAAGTACAGTCAGGTCCCACTTGTTCTCCTCCAGAAGTTCATTAGTGAATTAATTGCTCCCAACAGCTCTGTCTCTCTTTCTTCCCTGCCCTCCCCCTTTTCTGTCTTGAACTTCTGACAGAGAATCGAGTCTTTGTTATCACTCAGGCCGTTGGTGAACTACAATCCCCTCCAGCAGCCTCATGTGCCCCCATGGACCATGCTCCAGTCCAGCAGTGTCTGCAAACAGCCCCCCTCCATCCCACCAGCAGGTTCAGGACCCGGGCTGGGCCGTGCCTGCATCTGGATATGTTTCAGGGCTCTTCAGCATAGAAACGGGCTGGGGATTTGCAGCCACTGAGATGGTATCATCAAAAGATTTAAAGCATTACCAGGAGGGAGAATGGGTTTAATGGACGTTCCTTCGTTTCTAGGCTCTCACTCCATCATATGCAGCCCAGTATAGGTGGCAACAAAAACATGGGAAGACACAGAAGCAGCCTTGGTTCTGTGACACTGAAGTGTCTTACTAATTAAGTTTATTTTTTTCCCTCTAATCTTCTTAAGGACATTAAAGAATTGCATGGAATCCTGATTTCCTTTTCTAGACGTGAAAAATGCTGTGAGGGGTACCTGCTATGCAACCCACTTACACTGCTAATGCATCTGTGAAGTCTAATTTACAGGCACATTTTCAGATACAAGTCAGAAGGATCGAAATGCAGTTTATTAAAGCTGTAAGGGGAACATACTGTGGGGCCAGCTTTTACACTGCAGTAGCTTCAAGGGTTCAGTAGCAATGAGCTGGACTACAACGATGGATAAGCTTTTGTCAAATTTCAATGTGCTTTGGATCATGCCTGCATTAAGAGATCACAATGGTTCTCATCAACGGTTCTGGAAACCAGATGCCACTGTTTGGTTATTGAGGTTATATTTCCAGGAAGCATGTAAATCCTCTATTTTACCAACGCATCTCCTTTTTATCATATGAGTGACAGATGGAGTAAGTGGCAACTGCATAATAAAATGAGCAGAAGCTGGTATCAGTTTGAATTTGTTCAGACACTGATGACTATCTCGTGCTTTGAATAACAGACATCTGCATGCCTCTCATTAAAGCAGAAGTCTTTGAGCCACCATGTCACAGTTGCAAGTTTTGCTAAGTTTTCCAAATAAAATAACTGGTTTAACCACCAAAACCTCACTGTTGTGGTATCTCAATAAAATTAAACAGCCTTGGCTTTTCAGGGCTCACTGGCTCCTTTACATTAACATCAAAGTTCCATAAAGGCAAAACCCACTGTGGGATTTATAGCATGTAAACAGTCAAATTAATCCACAGCTTGGTGGGAGATTAACACAAAAGAGCAGAAAGGTGCAAAGCACAGTTTAATTAGATCATCATATTCTACAATGACCAGCACATGGATTATGAAGATTCAGCTTTATTAAATTCCTGGACTATGCTTATTTTGGTAGAGAGCTGATATGCCTATATAATATCAAGTTCACTGAGTAATAATAATGATTATTATTATTACATGGCCCAGATCCAGTGTGATCCCCTTATGCAGGGAAGCACCCATGTTTTACATTTCCAGCACTGAAAAACACTGAGTAGAAATAATTCAGCTAAAGTCAGAGCTAGTGTTCTGAGACAGTGTAGAGAGAGAAACACACCTGAACGTCACCAGAGTGATCCAGTCCTAAATCAGATGTGCTTACACCGGATCTGGGCCCTAGTTATCTTTATCCATGAAGCCCAGCTGAGGCTGTGATCAGTAACTGATACGCAATGAGCTTAATCTTGCTTTCTCCATCTCTTGAGGATCACAGGCTGTTGGGGAGGATCAGTCAGGCCAGCCCATGAGCTAGATGGGCTTGCTGGGCAATTTTAAGAAGAAAGCTGTTTTTCAGAATAGCCTTAACCAAATGTTTCAGTCGCAAAAACAAGACACAGCTTGAGAATGAGTGATGGGAACAAAAGCCAAAGGAATGGCTGAAATAGGAAATGCAACTTTTGTGAACTAAATAGCAGTGAGATGCCAGACTACTGGTGAGGACGTGAGCTGTTGAGGATGTGGAGTAACGGGGAGGAGAGCTTGTATGGGAACTTGAAGTGGGTGCATGGGAACACGGGATGTGCACAAAGTGTCTATTCAGTAGATTAATGAAGAGTCAAAGTAAAAAGGGAGGGATGTTTTTTGCTGAGATGGACAAGTAAAATGCAGTTGTCCCATGAGAGTATTCACAGGCTCATCCATGCTGCTTAATAAACCGCACACCAAGGTGCTGGGGCACTGTGTGGTGGGTGTTCACACCATCCCCCACTCCAAAGCTTTAAAGCTTTCCACCAGGACTGTGTAACTCTCCTTAGCACCAACTCTGCACAGTCCTGGGGGGAACTATCAATCCAGAAGCGTGCCCAGTGACTTTTCACAACTCTGCTGGTTCAGGAGTACTTTTAACTGATCATAGAGGTCATTTATGCCTATCTTGCTGCTGGCTGCTCCTTAGCACCATCAAAATCGAACAAAATATTTCTAGCGCATGTAAAATACAGGCCCTGAGCTTCTTCAAAGACTCCAACAGCTTAGCTGCTATGAATCACCCTGTTATGAGTCATTATGAAATCTGTAAGACTGCTTGTTTTTTATCTGAGAACAATCAAAACCTTCATCACAGGACTCCCTTTGTGCAAGATCAGTTTGTGTATTGAGTAGTTGCATATTGTGACACAAAATAGCCTCTTGAGAACACTTTTTTCTTGTAAAAGAGTATTAACTGCATTTGTACAACACACAAGTACGTTATTTTCTGCACGGTTTTGTTTCCAGCCACATTACCAGGCAGAAAAAATACTTATCATTCACAAATGTCAGTTCTGAAAAATAATTCTAAGGCACAATAAATCATACAACAAAAATGCTCTAAGAAAGCCCCTTGCTGCTTCATTCATGCCCTGGAGCTTGCTGATCATTACATATAAAACACATGCTTATTCTAATAAAACGCATTAAGATTTTATGGCACGGTGTCTTGAAATCAATCAGAAACAACCTAGAAATGTCATTAGTGGGTGACTGTGCCATGTGAATTATAGCTTTTGCCCAGTATATTATTTCATACTTTGAGAAATTTGATCTACTCAAATCATAATTATTTTCGTTTTCATCTGAACATTAACCCTGCTCCATCTACGGGTGAGTGACTAACCTGGCTCCAAGTTCATTCCCCTCAGAGAGCAGAGCGCACACAAGTACATTAGGAAAACAAAGAGCCAGTCTCTGTTTCATGTTAAGCTGAAAACATCTGGTAAAATTGTTCTTGTTATATTTGGTACACCCTGAACGGCTACTTTGAGATAGCAGGGCAGGCACCAGTATTTCAGAGGAAAAAGGGCAATGATGTGTTATTTTCTCACTTGGCAAAGAAGATGCTAAATAAATCATGTGAATTATTCAGTGCTGAGGGACACATATTTTCTATTTCTGCTCTCTATTCAGTCTGAAATTACTTTAGTACATGCAGAGGTGAGAGAAAAAAGCCTTTCTTAATCTCTGAAGTATGGCTTCCTCAAAACTGATTGCAAATTGGGTTTTTCTAGGTGAACGGTCAGAATCTGAGGCAGCCGGAGCAACTGCAACAAATGACAATGCAAGGTTAAATCAACATCTCTGTCATCCTAAACTTTCACTACAGCTGGGCAGGACTTCCTCATTTTCCTCCTTTTCCTTCCTACAACTTTCCAAACAATGTGCTGAGGCGAACACCTGTGTTGGCAACTCTCTCCTGCATCCTTACGTAACCCCAAAAGTCCCCGTGGGGAGGATGGATGCTCACAGTTGCTGTGCCTATGTGCAGCCACATCCCACTGGAGAAAGCATATGGAGCAGATCCACGTGCGGCACAAGCAGCCTTCCCCTGGATATTTATGGCTTCTTGCTCGGAGCTCAGGTCTGACAAAAGTTATGATACCTGAAAGTACTCTATCAGAATAGCAATAAACATTCACTAATGCAACAGAGAGCCCGACTTTCATGAAGCTTTTCTTCACAGGCACTTTAAACAGAGGATTACAGTCCCCTTGATGTAACATAAATCCTGGGTGACATGTTGGATGCCATTAATCAAATCCACACTCCAAGAGCTGCCACCAGGCAGCAGCTGGCTCCTGAAGGCAAGGGGAGAAGAGTGCAGGAGGGACACCCCTTCCCTGCCTCGCTGTGCTTGTTCAGCACAAGAGCTATGAGGCCATCGAGCTAATCAGCATCATAAAAACATTATTTCAATGTCTCTAACATGTGACAGCAATCTTTGATAATTTGTCTCAGCTGTCTTCTTTGGTCTTCCACACTGTGAGAGACACTAGATCAGTGCTAAGCATCTCAGGTAAATCAAACCTCCTGGGTTGCCTGCCTTCTGTTCTGGGACGTGTGTCCATCACCAGCCGAACCAATCCAGTGACTCCATTCACATCTGTTCGCAGATCCACAGTTTGACCACTGGACTGTGAGGGCCTTCCAGCTTTCCTCTTCTCTGTGTGTGACTTTTGGTGTGTCCTGACTGTATTCTGGGATAAGGACGAGTATGTGCATCCCCTGGCTCAACCCAGGGACACAGGTGTGCAGGGTAACCGTGGGACCAAGACCCCACAGTGCATTGGAAACACCACTGCTCTGCTCATCAGAAAGGCTAATTCCAAAGAACTGGGGAAACTGGGGGGAAAAGGGAGATTTTTATTGTTTCCCTGGCCTTTGTTGTTTTCTCAAATGTACCCAACCACGTTGGCAAACCCACAGAGGCTTGTATGTGAGGAAGGGGAAAGGGAAGGATTCAGTCTCCTTCTCAAAGGTAAACATTTTGGCTTACATGCAGGACACACTTTGAAATGGATGTTGTTCTGAATTGCAAAGTTATACCAGATGTAAACTTAGACCAGGGATTGGGACTTAAGCTGAGAAACACAGGCTTTCCAGGTGTTCTCGCTACTCCTGATGGCTAGCTGGATACTGCTTCTTTGGCAATGGCTGCAAAGCAGAGCTATTGTAATAGCTAAATGGGATAACAGATAAATTCCAATAACACAAATACACGTTGATCAAGTATAAATAGATCAAATTGAACTGATGTAACTGTTACAGTAGATTGCATTTTGAGAAAGACTGCTTGTCTTTCTAACAGGTTGGCCAGATTAATATTTCTTCCTTGAAGTCTGATTGTCAAAGCATTGAGTCATGGCTCAAAATATAGCTAAATGTTATACTCATATTGTTTCTCTGTAAATGATGAGCTTAAAACTTTGGTACATCACATAAGTACCATATAAATAGATTTCTTGTGTGAAACCAGAAAGCTTGTTTAGTCCATGTGGACATTTGTAAACCATTAATTTTCATATTTCGAAGGTATATATCCTTCCTATATGATATATAGCTCTCCTATATGATATATAGACCACATAATGTTACAAAGACATAAAAAACCAAGCTTCTTGTAAACTAAAAAGAAAGGAAAGCTTCTAAGGAAAAAAGTAAATGGAGAAAATTACTCAAAGACATAAAAGGAAATAGTAATCTAAACAGCTGTAGTATCACAAATGCAAAAAATCATTTCAGACATAAGAGAAACATGGTGCCCGGTGATAGCTACATAGCTGTGTGGATATAAAGATATAGAGATATAGAAATCATTTTATAATTTATTTTCCACTTGGAAAGATACAGTCAACTTATATTGTGCTTATTTCTTTAGAATAATAAAGGTACCCCTCCCCCCGCAAATATGTCTCTAAGGAAACGTAGTACTTAAAAATTATCATCTTAGGTGAAAAGTAAATAAGGAAAAGGTTGAAGAAGTCATGGGGAGGAACAGAAAAGATCCTAGAAGAGCAGACTGAGTTTATTTCAAAAATAGCAGAAGATTCATATTGATCTGATTGATCTGGAAATAAGAAATCCATCATCCAACACTTCTGTGGTGATGGTACTCTTGCTGCTACAAAAACTTTGGAGCAACCAAGATGTGGAACTCAGTTATGGATGGTGGAATAAAATGAAACCATTTTATACTGGAACCTGTAATTTGTCAAAGAAGAAACTTTTTTTCCTCTTTCATTCTAAAATGTTTCTCAGACTGAAGATGGAATCACTGCCCTAAAATGAGGGTGAAAGGCTTTCCTCTGCAAGGTCATGCCCAATGGTAAATGTATAGGACCTGTGAACACCAGGATCTCATAAGAAAAGTTAAAATTTTCCTCCCTAGGGACCAGTGTCCCACCAGTCAGATTAGGGGCTCTTACTAGTCTAATTCCTCTCTTTTCAGCATTTGATCTTTTTGATATACAACACAAAAGTCTCACACCACCACCCAATGCTCACAGCTCACCTGCCATTCATTTAACCCATGGTCTATTTGTTTTTTGGAAAATCTTGAAAAAATCTCATCATTCAAAGTATGAGAATTATTTTGAATTCTCAGAAATGGAAATGAGGAAACCATGTTGCAAAACAGGAAGCTTTTCTCCCTAAATTCTTACACACATCAACATGTAAGAATAAGTCCCAAGAGACTGAAATAAATTTAAAGATCTTTTACATTTTTTGTCAGACTTTTCATTCTGAGCTTTCTAAAGAAGGTATTGCTTAATGTGTCTAGTTTTTCCTTCCAGGCTGACAGAGGGGCTAATGTGTTAAAATATTTGTGGATTCCTCACTATTAGGTAGAAAAGGCTCATTTTTCTCTTTATTGAATTAGCTACATAAAAGGCAGATCTTTTACACTTAACAATCTACAGTCAAAAGCAGTGAGATAGTTGCAGTTTTATAGAGCATTCTTCACTAAATGAAATCCTAACAAATGAAAGTTCAGCACTTTTAGAAATACACATCTGTTCAAACTGTCATGTAAAATCTTTTGCCTTTAACTTCTGTTACATCAAAGTTTCCACTTATATCTAGAGCTACAAAGTCAGATTGATTGCCAATGTTAGAAATGGACGAGTCCTTTAAAATCTTTCTTCTTTAAAATCATTTTGTGCAGTCTTCAAAGCAATAACATCAGAGATATTAGCAGCCCCAGAGGCTTTATTTTAAAGACCACATAGAAAAAAAAGAAATATTTAAATATTAAAAAGTCTTTTATATAGCACCCCCCGCTCCAGTCAGGAAGCGGGGGGAGAACCTCTGCTAAACCTTTTCAAAGTATGTATGCCAGCTTTTGCTGCAGATCCTGGAGTGTCTCAGGCTGGGTGTCAAACTGTATTAGTTCCCCTTCCATTGCTCCATCCATGAGGAGGGAAGCTGAGGGTGTTACTGCTGATGGCATATGACTGTGATAGCATCAGTATAGAAAGGTGTAGCTTGGAAAGTGCAGCAGTCAATATGCAGAATATAAATCGATTACATTTCTGTGTAGCTTTAATAGCTGGTGCCTGCCAGACTGAAGCTGTTCAGACTTGGTTACATATTCCTGATAGCATTTGGATGATGTAGTAGGACTTGCTTTCAATAGGCATTACCTATCTTTTGTCAAATCTTTCTTAACCTGTCTGTGAAGCTGTTCACACACCTTCCCTTCCAGTAGCCACAAGCCTCTGTGAGGAAGCACACTACCTTGTTGCAGGCTAACTTCCAATAAGAAATATTTCTGCTTGACCAAAACAGCTACATAGCACCCAATGCAATGCCAACAACGGAGAATAACAAAAGATTCCCAGAATGCTCCTTAGACCTTTCTCATGTCTGATGACTCACTGTTGGGTGAGGTTTGTATTTTTTTGAAGTTTGTACATCGCAAATGTTCAAAGGCCTCCAATCCTGAATCTGAACTAAGCTCTAATGCAGCCACATTTTCCTTGATGACAGGGTGGGAGCTGTGAGGTTGGGAGTTGCTTTAACATTCAAATATTTTCAGGAAAAAGATAGTGAACTAATAAGAATCAATACAAACAGTCATTTCTACAATCACAATTGGTCTGAGAAAATTAAAAGGAAGGTTACACTGATTTCCCAACCAAGTTCTCACAGTTCTTACTTTTTAGCATACATACATTTCTAAGATACCCTCAGCAAGCTTTCTGGCTAATACCAACAGATGTTATTATGTACAAGCAAGACTGCAGTATGAGATACAAGCATATTGCCCTTAACATTTTTTCCTCAAAAAGCCAAGGTAGAGTTCATCATGCTGTTAAGAAAACGTCTCTCTGAAGTAGCAGATCTCAATTCATGCTCACTGATCTCGGTCTGTGTCCTAATCTGACTCAGGTATCAATCTGCAGTAAAACTGAGGACAGAGCCCTGCAGAGATCCCTTCAGCATCCACATCAAAGGGCCTCCTCACATGACAAACAATTATGTGGCAACTAGCTCACTGCTGGTGTGTACCCCCTAATCTCATACTAGGTCTCTCCAAGTCATAGCAACTGAAAAGGATGGCACTGGTCCACTTTACTGCAGTGCTCCAGTACTGACATCCTGCTTTTCCTGACAGAAGCCACCCATGCACAGATTTATTTCTCCTGTTCACCTTGCTTGAAAAATGGCTGCTTCTCTTCTTTGAAAGAGGTGCCTAGTGTTTTCTAGTATCATCTAAAGGAAGTTCTTATCAACTGTTGCAATATATTTGGCACCTCCATAAAGCACCACACCTTGCTGGACCACAAAAGGAAACTACAATCCTGTAAACATCCCTGTCTTCTTGTTACTGTGCTCTCCAAGGATGCATCTGAGAGGGATGGCAAAGGCAAGAAGCCTGCCAAGGCCTGGATCTGTGCTGGGTGGTGGGGCAAGAAGCAGGGAAAACCCCCTGTGCTACCTCAGGGGCTTCTTGTCAGAGCTGTTGTACAAGCAACTCCCGATGTCAAGTGCATGCTCAAGATACAAATGTGAATGCTTAGTTGTGTTCCTTAAGCAAGCCATGTGTTATGTGGGTTTGCTTTGAACTGGAAAAGAAACATAGGACGCTAGATATCTGAGACTCTCCCTCTGATGTAGTAATGAATTGCTTGGATCTCTCCTTGATCCTTTTTATTTTAATTCTACTGCAAAAATTGAAAGAAAAGTTTCGTTATATTTCTGACAATCCAGCTGTATCAAAAGTGCTCCCAGTTCTACCACCTGACCATCAGGTACTTCAAAACTAAGCATTTTTCCTTTCCCCTCCACTTTCCAAGGCTTTATTTTTGCCAGAGAATGTCACAAAACTCGTGCAAATCAGACATGGTAAATAAATTTGTAGAAATGCCGAGACAGAATTTCTTCTCTACCAGGTTAACAAATTATTGCTGAAGAAAGAAAGAAAGCAAGCAAGCAAGCAAGCAAGCAAGCATCTCCTCCCCGCAACCCTAGCCAGTGTTCAATAGAAGTATATTCCATGTGGTGGGAGGAGATGTCAGAAGAACGGTAGGAGCTGTGGCCAGGGCAAGTAAAATGCTTTGTCATGGGCATTGCCAAAAGAGAGGGAAAAAAGAGGTTCACAATTATCTGACAGGCAACCTGTGACAGACAATCTGCAGGCCTTCCCAGCCTCTTACACATTGTTCCAGATGCAGATAGTACGCTGAAAGACCATGCTCTAAAAAGAAGGCCCTGAAATATAATAAGTTTCTATTAACAGCTTTAAACTTAGAATCTACATTTATGACACTTTAAATACAACAGATGGGCCCACATAATTAGCATCTTATCTGCATATATTTGTAGATAAGAAAAGAATACTCTTAATGAGCAAGCAGGGAGCCTGTATTTTCCTAATCCTCTGCAGTCTTCAGGCCACAGCTCTACCTTTCAACCAAATAAAAAATTTCTACTGGCATCACAAGGAGCAGTGCAGGTAGAAGATGCCTTCATCTTTTGAAGGTGAAGAAGGATTTTAGATGCCCTGCCTCTCTCAGCTCCCCACCCCTTCACTTTTTTTAATTCAAAATGTGAAGGGAAGAGGAAGAATAACTTTAGGAAAGAACCAACCTTATTTCAAACACTGTTAGACCATCTAGACTTGACTTTTTAAAAACTCCACTAATTTTATGGAGCGTGACAGAGCTCCTGCTATGAACCTAACATACTCCTTTCTATTGCAGCCAGTAGTTTCCAGAAAAGACAAATCATTTTTGCTTGTATGTTGTGATGGATGCTCCAGGTAGAAGAAATACCAATGACAAATCATCTTATTTCTTCTTCCAGAGATCAAAATTAATCTTATCAAAAAAAGGAAAAGAAGTCAAGAGATTATATGGGCTTATAAAAATGTATAAAGGAGAATTTATCCCACATTTTTGAAAATTCAACTTTTTGTGCTTTTAATCAAGCAGAGTTTGGGCTCCAATATTAGCAGCGTTCATAAACTGACTAAAATGAGCCCGTAGTTCATTGACTTTCATTTATCCTACCTTGAACTATTTAAGCAACTGAACCATAAGTCATACATCTATAAGCAACAAGCTAGTGGAGGGGTAAGAAAATCATTATAAGGTGTCTTACCCTTACTCAGATAGGAAGAATATTTACCTAAATGTTATTTCAGGTCAAAACTGCTGAATTGCCTCCCCGTGAACACTGTAAAGGAAGTAAGTATTAAGGAGACACTGGAGGAGATGAGAGCTGTGGACTGTTGAGCAACTTCCACAGGTGAAGGATCTGAAGGAAACACTCCCAATGGTTGGGAAAAGGTGTGAGAAAGTAACAAGTAGAAGCAATTGAAAAATTAGAACTAGCACTCATGTAAATCTTTTTAAGGTTGGGTTCGATCCCCCCTCATCCCCTCCCCCCCCCCATTGGCCCTGTATTGAGAAAAAAAAGTCTGAAAGCTTCACATTTTAACTTGGGAAGTGGACCAGTCTTTTTAATTGAAGTTTCAGTACAAACAAATTTATACTTGAAATTGGAATTTGATAGTTTCTGACAAACTTTAGAAGGAAAGTCTGATGTAAAGTTCAGATTTGAATAATGCAAGTACTGAGCAGCAGGGAAAAGCAGTTACAGGCATAATGTGTTGAAGACGATTAAAGTCAGAAAAATGTGTCTGGAGCTTCAGCACGGCAATTCTGCCTTTTTTTAATTTGAAGAAAATTAAAGTAGGCACTGTATGCCAGCAAGAACAATTGCAACAGATCTACGGCTAAAACACATAATTTTTTGTTCCTCACTTTCTTGTCCTTTCTTTCTTTCTTCCTTTTTCTTTTCTTTCTTTCTCTTCTCCTTTCCTCACTTTCTTGTTCTCTCTCTGTCTGTCTCTCCCTTTCTCCCTGTCTTTCTCAAAAAATCCCTTTTGCTAGGAAATTGTACAAAAGGAAAAGAACAAAAGCAGCTACCAAGCCAAAACTATTTCAACAACAAGTTTGACAGTTTTTGTTATTGGTTCAGCAGAATTTGAAGCTCTTCACAATCTGTGAGCTTCAATGTATCTAAATTTTACAGGATTAAAAAACTGAAATTTTGGATTATTTTACCTCAGTATTTTTCATCCCTGCTTTTAGTTCAAGACACAACTGATAATGATTATCTTTTACATACTAAAAGATTTAATTTTATAGGAGGACTAAACACATCGACAATGATATACCCTTCCCAAGGAATAGAAGAAACTACAGCTAAACCACTAAAAGAAAACACTGCTGAGCTTCATAGGGGCATTTAGCTAACACAGGATAGTGCAGAGAGTGCTGCTTCTGCTGAAATAAAATTAAGGCACCTAGTTTGAATTAGAACTTTTTGACAAATCTATGCACGTGGAGCTCAGACTTATTTCAGGCCTGTGCGGTGCTGCACCTCTCCCCCCGTGCAGGGCAGGCTCAGCCGGGCGATGGAAACGGAGGAGCCCGCAGGCAGCTCCCACTCGGCACCAGTGATTGCACCACCTGCGTGGCCTTGCCTTTATCTGGCGGTGCAGCAACAAGTTCTCATGTGAACATCCTCTGTTTTGACAGCAGAAATGATGAATGGAGTTGTCTTCTTGTAAAAAAAAACCCATAAGAGCTCAAATGACCACAACAAGCTAACCACTGCAGAGCTGGGATCTGCGCGGTGTGCTGCACCCAGGCTAGAGACCGCTCTGTACCGCACACCTCAGCGTCCGCAGCATCTCACAGCAGACAAGACTGTTTATGCTGTTGCCTTTCTCTTTATAGTGTTGGATCCAAAAAACGGCACCTGAGGCACTGCAGAGCCTGAGTGCATTTCTTACTGGAGTTGTCATGAACCAAGCGCCTCCTGGTACACACAGATGGCTACCTCTATGCCACCGAACCAAGGCTGTTCTCCCAAGAAAGCCTTCTGTCTTTAAAAAAGAGGTTTTGAATGAAGCTGTAGAGGGTCAGTGCCAAAGAGTGTAAAGGACAAAACCTATAGTGGTCTTCTATACACACGGATGCTGTTAATGTTGCAAATCATATTTCAAAGTGACTTGCAGCTAGTGAAAAGATCACATTTACCATTTCACCCTCTGCTCTACATTCCTATCAGCTTTTCTTATCTTTTTGCAAGCAAAGGAAAAAAACACGCAATGAAAACTAATGTAAAGAAAATAAAGCAAAAATGTCCCTTTTCAGAAAAAATAGCAGAGATCAAGCTGCTGGAAAAAAACTTCTGCTGATGAGTTTTGTATTGACATTTCTCCCCACAGGAAAAGTTAAACTCTTTCCGCCAGGTCTCAGTGAGACACAAATAACAGTTAGAGGAAAGCAAAAAGTTACTGCGTTATTTAATTTGGCAGTAACAGTTGTGTTACCCTCCCCAGTGACAGCTAGACACCTGGAGAGAGGTTTGCAGCAGAAGACCTGGGCTGAGCAGCCCTGCAGCCACCTGGGCAGGTTTTCAGGGTTCCAGAGGGGGTGGATTTGGTGTTAATTCCTCAGGATTGGGTTACAGCCTCTGCAGCTCCACTCACCTCAGGGGATCTCAGATCAACAAATGTCCATGGCATCAGTGGAGAGCTGACCCTCCTGGACAACTTCACTGACAGTCTTGCCAGGGTAGGTAAATAAACATTACAAAACCTTATAACCTGGCTCATTCTGCTGGTGGGTGGGCTCACGCTGCCCATGGCGTGTGTTGCTGCCCTACAGCTGCTGCCTCTAAGCCTTGGACCTTGTTTTTTCCCTCCAGATATCCCCACTCTCTTAATCACCGACAGGAAATTACCCAGAAGGTAAAATAACATCTTGTGAATTTCCCAGCTGATGGCTGCCTGCTTGAACTAGGTCTCCTTGTGACTGCATAGCTCTCAGCTCCCTGGTCTACCACCATGTAAAAGTGAGATGATTAATTGGGCATAGTTTTAGGAGAGTCCCATCCCACCAAGCCAAATGCCAATGCTGGTGGTGCCCTCATGAGGGCTACTGATACCTTCAGACACTGCTGAGTCCATTAAAGAAGTGACATAATTAACCAGGCTCAAAATCACCTATAATTAGAGTTCATCTAAAACCTTCCCTTTACTTCGCTGACAACTCTGTGCCCTAATAGGGACTGATACTACAGCATTCACTCAAAATGTCCATCATTCAAGAAAAATCTTATTGAGAAAAGTTTGCCATTAAAACAGCAAAGAGGTTAGAATCACCTGATATTTCATCTGTGACACAACTCTGTTTAAAAAAGAATTGCGTCTATGAAGGAGAGCTCAAATGAGACACAGTAAGCAGTTTCCAGAGTTTCTATTTTTCACTCCATTTTCCAGCTGGTCTAAGTCAAGTTCAAGAGGCACAAATGACTTGTCAGAAGGGATCAGACATGAAGGAAATCAGTAATCCAGGCAAGGGTCAGAACCAGCTCCTGGTGAATTTGACTAGTGAAATACTGATGTAGGATTCACGAAAAAGAGGTGTTGCTACATGAAACACACGTAGTAAACATTTTTTCAGGCCATAAAGAGTATTTTCCAGAATACTTAGCATGTATAAACCCCCCAAAAGCCAGAGATGCTGACAATGATGTTTGAATGAGTACAGAGAGAGTTTTAGCACTCCCTTGCTGACTGATGTATTTTCCTTTCAGTGTTCAGTTTCAACACAGGCTGGAGAGTCATTAAACGTCAGGAGAGATCCTGTTTTGGAAACGAAGATGTCTGTGTGGGCGTAAGATTAAATGTTCCCCCATCTTTCAAACGACTTAATGTCTGGAAGACCCAAATGCCATATTTTGGTTGAAACGCTGCTTAATCCAAGCCTAGCCATAACTTTAACCATCCGTAAAGATCTGCAAAAGGGCAAAGTATGCTATCTGTCATTATACTGAATTAGGAGATTTTTACATCCCTTCTGTTTGGTGCTTGGTTCTCTTGGCTGTGTTGTCAGGATTAAGCTAAACAGCACAGACAGCAGGATTTTGTAATATCCTTGACATGGCTGCTACCACCTCTAGTTATTATTGGAAAGCTATTTGTCTGAAGCTACAATCTGTTTAGCAAATGACAAAAACATGCAGTTGGGAGAGAGGAGAGGGAATTTTCAAAAAAAAGAGAGTGTATTGTGGTTATGGGGTGCAACTTGTATATTCAGAATTTGAAGTATTCTGTGGGATTAAATGTGGGCATGGGTCCACAAGACTCTGTATCCAGTTTTAGGGTGCCTTATACCAGAGCAAAAATTGCAACAGCCACACAACATAAAGTACTGGACAGGTAAAAACTCACTACAATTATTCAAATTTGAAATTAAAATTTCAATTTTTAAATTTTAATTAAAATTTTTAAAAGCATTACTTTTTCCTTGATGATTTTGTTTCAAAGGACTGAAAACACTTTAACTTCAGGCTGGACCACATGTTATCTGTCACCCAACAGCCAGCACAAAACTCAGTGTGCAGCCTGGCAAATTCAGTAGGAATATGATCATGGCTTAGTGCCTGTCCTGGATCCCTCTGGTACAGCCAGGTGATTTTGCAGTGCAAAGATCCAGAATTAACAAATGCAGAATGACAACCTGACTTCTGTCCCGGTAACTAATTGGCAACGAGCAGAGCTGTTCCCTCAGAGAGGTCCGGAAACACACACTGCAGCAGGCATCACTAATGAAACAAAGGGGGCTTAGCACGCTTCAGATGAGTCTGTCCCTGGCATTAAGTGCTCAACCTCTGAAATTCAGCCTTCTGCAGGATCTCCACCAGTGGTGAGGCAACATAATCACTGATTACTTTTGAAATGATTGACCATGCTATATGCCCTCTGGATTTCAGAAAAAAACACCTGTGACTTGTGTTTTGTGTTGAGCTTCCCTCACCAAAACCACTGCAGGCCACAAAGATTAAAACAGCATGCCTCAGAAACTCAGCAATTCACCCTCAATTTATTTGATGGATAGAGCGTATTCTTGTTACTACTGTGTGGTGTTGAGTCACATCCACCAAACTCCAGCTGCTACTAATACTTGGGGTAGCAGAGAAGGGACTACAGAGGTGGGGTGAGACTTTCCCCAGACTGGAGGAAAACCATGAAGATGACATCCCAACCCCCTGACATTCACAGCTCTGCATGAACTGCTGCAGGGACTTGAGGCAATGCTGAGAGACCCAGGGAGCTGCCATCACCCACCTGTAAACTCACAGCCCATCCCGATGAGTGCAGCCACTCAGCAGCTCCAGGGCTGAGCTATGCACCTCCTTCCCTGCTGGAAATGCAGGGTTGTGCTCCAGACCTTCCTCTGGGCTGAACCCAGTCTGCTATGGGAAGGCAGCAGGGAGAAGGAGCTCAGTCCAACAGGCTGTGAAGCTCAAAAGTTATCAGGCAGATGCATTATGGAAACAATGACAGTTTCCTTTCTCTGGGCAACAAGGCTCTCAAATATTGTATTACCGTTCCTCTAGCAAACCTCATGGTATTTATTTTCTGTTACACAGTGTATACATTATCTGCATAAATCATTAGTGCTAAACAGTATTACAAAATTAGAAAGTACATGATAGCATTGTTTAACAGCACTAAGCTATAAAATGAAGGCTGCTTGTCAAGTGAGTAAAACATCAGAGTTGAAACAGAAACAGTTCAGCAATGAATAAGTAATCCCCTGTATTATTTCTAGCAGGGTTATGTCATAATTGGCCCCTGCATCTACAATGAAAACAGCACTGGCTTGGGAAAAATAAATTAAAAATCAGATAAAGCCAAAAAACGTTTCTTTTTTTAAGTTTGTCAATGAGACAAAAATCCCAAACAGATTAATTTCTGGGTCAGCACTTTGAACAACAGCAAAGGTCATGAAAAGCTCATTTTTGGCACTTTTGCATCAAGGCAGTGCCAATAGCCCATCAGTCCATGCATCCACCTAGGTCACCTCAGCAGCAGATTTTGTTCCCTCCCGGCCTCCCCTGCCCCACATTGGGGGCAGCCCAGCCAAGCCCCAGGCTTGGATTTGCCCTCCTTTGCATAGAGGAAATAACTATTCAGTGAGACAAAGAGTGAAAGAGTCTGCTTGGGAAGGGGGACTGCTTTTATCCATCCCAGTGCAATGACAATTTAAGAACTTTATATTTAATAAAACAGCTCCCCCAAGCAGGACTGAAACCATCGCCCAGGGGAGCAGTGCAGCTCCTGCAGGGGACAGTGAGGGCAGCGCCTGGCTGGAGCTCCCAAGTCCTTTCAGAGACCTCTTGCTCCTCACCATCCCCCTTGGTGACCCTCGTCCTGAAAATGTCTTCAGCAACCTCAGGGCAAGCTCCCAAATACTTCCAGGATGACTAAATGCCGTGCTTTTCAACACAGCAACTACTCGGCAAAGGGGAAGGGGTAGGAGGAACGCTGCTCAGTGCAGAGGCTTGCACGAACTGGAGTGAGTCCTTTACGAGCCTGGTTTTGTCGTCGTTGTCTGGTTCACTGACTGCCAGGGTTTCATTAGTCAACAGGAAACACCATTCTCAGCTGATTTGGAAAAGTCACTCTGTTACGAGCTTTCACTTGCAAGAAATGATCCTGGATGAAGAGATCAGCGTGGCTAGAGTGACTTTAAAAAATAGGCTTTCAGCAGTAACCTGAGTTGTCAGGTGTCAGACAGCAGCTTTGTCCCCTGCTAACACATTTTACAAGTAAATCCTCTCCCCACACTACCCTCACTGTAACATCTATTATATCACTGCTATGGTTTTCCTAACAATTCCTCTTCCTATCCAAAGAGAGAATTTAAATGTCCTGCTGTTCCTCTGAGAGCTTGTCCTTTGAAGACCATTAAATCTTACTCAACTGTGTATACCTTAGAGAAAATAAACTGTTATGCCATGATTAATCATATCAGATCCAGATCTACTTGTGAGGTGGAGATGCACTGAGACTGACTGAGACATTGAATGCTATTAGAGCAAATTGAAAAAGAAAGAGAAAAATGAAAGCCTCCATGCCTTAACGGGGTGAGGGGTGTGAAACAACCAAAAACCAGGATTAAGAAAAAAACAGAACCACAACCTGAACAGAACCTCTTCCTACTACTTGAAAAAATGTTATCACTGAACATCCCACTGCTCTTAGGGAGAGGGTGAAAATGAAAACACATGACAATGATTAGTCACACAGAGGAGGACACTTCGATACTACATTGATGAATGCTGTGTTGGGAGGGGAAGATGGTCTATAAAGCAAAGCAGAGCTTCTATGTACAAAATGAAAGGAGAAACTATGATAAAATTCTGGTACTTAAAATGAAGAGGAAATAATAGCTATAAAGATTAGATTCCTCTCCTTTTAAAAAAAGATCTTGGTTTAATTGAACCTGGCTTTTAAATATCCTGGGTCCAAACCACTGCTATCCCAACTGACTTAAAAAATTGCATTTTCCAAGCAAAAACCACTGTTGTAACAGCTGCTTCTGGAAAATTTATGTGCCTGGAATGGCTTATACCTGCTATGCAGTTCTAATGGCAGTGATCTAGCAGGAAAGCCACTGTGGAGTGAGACCAGATGGTAAGACAGAAATAGGAAGTTTCTGCAGGTTTTTTTTTAAATAAAGAACAATTGGGGGAAAGCAGAGAAAGCTAGGAAAAGGCAAAGTGCAGAGGAAAAAAGAAAAGAAAATGAGAGCAAAGCCTGGTGGAGAATGAGAGAGTATGCAACTTGAAATCAAGGTAAGATAACTGCTCCTGATCTGCACACAACTAAAACATTCCCAACAGGTAATATGGACATCAAAGGCATACTCTGCTTTCTGCAGTTTACATGTGTTTGTTAGCACAGGTTTCTTCATTCAGTGACTTTTCCTCAGTTTGGCTGTTCAGACAACATCATATGGCTTTAGTGACAGTGACTTTTACTGACACAAGAAATCACTAAATCCTGCTTTTTACTTGTAAGGTTCCTCTCACCCTTCTTTCCTTGTTAGGCAGTTTTCACACACGAGTTTCTCTCCCACAAGGGGTGCTGCTACCAAATGATTTAACGGGTTTCTTATACAAGCAAGGATCCCACCCACACTAGCAGCGCTATGGTGTTGCCCCAGAAGGAGATGCAGCCCATGTCAAACCAAAAAGCCAAAAGGGAGTTCAAAAGTCAAATACAAACCTCCTCTGAGGTGCCACGACCCTGTCTTCTTAAATGTTGTTGGTTTGCCTCTTTTTTAGGGAAATACCACCACAGCCTCTTGTTTTTAAGTTACTTTCTAAACAGTGTCCAGCACTCTGAGGAATCCCAGCTCCAAACAAAACCACGCTGCCGCTGCTCCCAGAGCAGATGGCAGCAGGCAGGATCACTGGCACAGCAGTGCCTGGCACAGCACCAGCACCATTTGTCTTGTTTTGTTAGCTTCACAAAGGGCCTGGGTGCCTCTCAGCCACAGAGTCACATCAGAAAATAAGACCAGATTAAAAGGCTCAAGGCTGGTGCCAAAGTGATATTCAAACTATTCTGAATACCTGCAATCATCTTAAATTTTACAAAACAGCAAGCTGCATCCTAATCTCCATGCCCTCTCCCACTTCATCTGTTTTACATTAAGCAATAAATTCTTTAAGTTACCACTGCAATCCTTTCTCTGAACACCATAACTAATTAATCCCTCTGCAAACGGAGTGCTGCTTCAGAGAAACTGCAAATATGGTGCTTGTCAGTTCATTTGATAGTGCTTGATCCATGTGGCAAAACCTCAACTTTGTGATCAAAGTTGCATCGACACTTATCCAAATGAAAGCCCTCTTAGAGCGACAGAGGAAATACGTCCAAGGCTATAAGCAAGAATATTAAAATTATTCTGATTCTATTGATTCTCCGAGCTGGCACTCACTCCCACATCTTTCACAGATATGCTGCCATTGCACATTACAAAGATGCCTCTTCTTTGGTTCACCTTCCCCTCAACAACAACCTCCTTGGCAGAAAACAGAGGATGTAAAACATGAATCCTATCACACAGTGAATCAGGAAAAAGGAATTGTCCCCATCGGCCATCATGTCACAACTTTCAAGAAGTCCCAGGAACAGCAGTTTGAGGCCAAGAATTGCCTCAATTGCAATTTAATGGCAATTTAATAATTGCCATTACTAAAACTCAACCAGATGTAGTGTGCAGCAGCCTCTGTGGAAAATTCACGAAGGTTATCCTTTGAAAATGCTAATCAAAAGAAAAATGATTCGCTTTGGTACTAGCCACTCTTTAAAATAACAAAGAGTGTGCTTATTTGGATTGCAAGACTATTTGTGTAAAGACAGGAAGAACATCGGTTTAGCATAATGATGAGGTCATGTTGTCAGAAGCAAGCCCAGGAGAATGTGTCCCGAGGGGCCACTAGTTTAAGGCAACAGAAAGAATCACCGTGCTGGACTGCAGGGATTATTTTTCACTCTGCAAACAGCACGCTTCATTCTGCATTAGAGAAAACCAAGGTACAGAGCGCTTTTTCACAATTCAGCAGCATGTGGGCTTTGGCATTGCAGAGTCCATATCCTTTCCTAAAGCCCAGTGAGTAATAGGTATTGACAGGCATTCCAAGAAGTACATGCACACTGTTTCAACCAAATGTGTTTGGTTTTGAGATCCAGGACCCTAGCTGAGAACACATCCCAAAAGAGAGAAGATATTATCTTTGTTTTCTAGTAGTTCAGTAAGAAATTACCAACTTTCTCCACGCTTGTTATTCTTAAAGCTACTACCAATGACTGGAAGAGAAACAAAACCCTACTCACAGATCAGACCTTGACCAATATTTGGAAATTACTTTTAATACAGAGCTGCCGTAGCGAGTATGGTTTGGTAATTCCTTAGGTTGTGCCTACATAAGCATGAGACAGCCAAAGCTCGGCTTCACTGATTGTCCAAGGAGGCAAAGTAGGTTTAAGTGTAAAACTATTAAAATATTTTATTCTATGAAGTATTGCCAGGAGAGTGCAGTCCTCATAAATACATCTCTGCAGAGATGAAGCTGTGTCAGCTGAAGCTGTGGGTAGCCCAGAGAAGTTGTGGGTTCTCCATTCTTGGAGGTATTAAAAACTCATTTGGACATAGCCTAAACAACTTATTGGATCTGCTTTGAGGCAGACTTGGACTAAAGACCTCCAGAGGTCCCCTCCCATCCACATGAGCCTGTGACTCTCTTATGGCAGCCTGGAGTACAAGCAGAACTGGCTGTGTCCTGGTTTCATCTGGGACAGAGTTAACTTTCGTCCTAGGAGCTAGTAAGAGGACATGTTCTGGATTTGTGCTGAGAAGGTTGTAACATACCAATGTTTCCAGTTGCTATGAGGACAGTCAATGACTTTCCAGCTTCTCTGCTGTACCAGTGTCTGCAGCTGCAGAAGCTGGGAAGGAACATAGCCCCAATTACTAGCCTAGGATTCGACCTTAGGNTATTATTTTTCATTTTATTGTAGTTTAGTTATTAAATTGTTCTTATCTCAACCCACGAGTCTCTTTTCCCTTTACTCCTTTAATTCTCTCCCCATGCCCAGTGGGAAGGTGAGGGGGGTGAGTAAGTGGCTGTGTGGTGTTTGCCACTAGCTGCGTTTAAAACTACAACAGGCTGCAAGCATCTGTACTTATGCAGATACATCTGTTTTACAGAGGAAAAGAAACAGAGAAGAAGGTGCAGTTTCAAACAGGAAAACACTCAACACTTAACCTTTTTGATTCCACTCAAGCAAGGTAGGTATTAGCTGCACTTCACAATTCCAGGAACTGAGTTGCAGAGGGCTAATGTACCCAAACCTACACAGTAAATCAATGGACAGTCCCGGGTCTCGGGGCACTTCAGTCAGTGACCTTGCCCTTAATCCTTTATTCCATGCTATTTCTCAGAAGAATCAGGGATTATCAGAATATGCCAGTTAAACAGAAAATGGTTCATATTTTGACCTCACTCAAAAGAGTTCTTTGAAGTGATTAATTTGTTTGTGCATTGTAATTTCATTTATACACAGTTCAAAGGTGGAGCATTCTCTTTTTTCTTGGAAACAATTAGAGCCTGTGCATTTTTCCAATTAAGTGACCCCTCATCTTCTTCTACGGGGTTGTAAACCAGAACTAAGATGATTCTAGGGGGGAAAAATCTATAATAGTAATTTGTGCTAGTCGGCCCCAGATGAGGTACTGAATTCAGATGATGAAGTGAATTCCTCTGTCAAAGGGTCTTATTCAACTGAGGTATGGGAATACCCTCCTGTGATAAAAGCACATATTAGTCAAGAAATAGCTTTCAAGGATGACTGCTGCCAACCAGCATAAATCAAGGACTGCAATTGATTAACTAATTTAAACACTAAAGACAGGTTTGGTTGCTATGGCAATAAAAGAAAGGTCGAAACCCTGATGACCTTGGAGGCTCATGATCCTCTGGAGATTTCAGAAACTAAAGTCTGGAAATATATTAAAAGATATAATGTTAGCCAGATTGCCTTGTAATGGCTTGGCTGTTTTGTCAGCTGGAAGACAGACTTCGCACTAGTCTCCAGTGTGCAGCTAGCTCTGACTATCTGATATCTTTTCAGCATCAAAAATCAGCTGGGAATCTGAAAGCCTCAAATATTTCCTTTGAGCTCCATTGCTGGCCTGCTACTCTCAAATATCAGTTCCCTTTCTCATCGAGCACTTTATTAGCAAGTTCTTATCATTAAGTCAGCTTCCTGGGTAGCTGCTCCTAAATTCATTGTACTTTTCATCCTACGTACTCCTTAGAGGTTTGATTCAGAGCCTTTTGATGCATAAAAAGCCACTATAGAAAGTGTCAGAAAAGCAGTGCCTGAACATCCCAGGAGAAACCAACACAGCCCATGGAGCTCAGTGAAGCCCCAATGATTTGCAGCACCGGAATATGTGACCAGTGATACTTGTGAAATACCTGGCCAAATGTTACACCTGACTGCTCTTTGATCTTGACTGTCTTCCACAGAACTTCCTTAGGATCGTCTTGTTTTTGCCCAGACAACCCTGAGAGCAGCAGGGAACTCAGAAACTCTGCCTGTGTCAGGTCCGAATTCAGCTGTTGCATTTTATTAATGGGTGTCTGTGAGAGGCAAGCAAAACCAAGATGACTGTGTGACCACAACAGCCTTATTGTGTAAAGCATTTGCCCAAAATGCCTTGAATTTCAATTAAATTTTTGGAAAACATGCTCTTCATTTTGAGACACATGAAATAGTCACGTCTTGTGTTTGAGTTCAAACACTGACTGTCTTTTGTCAATATGGTAGTCGGTTTTTCTGAAAACAGGACTATTTCTGTGCAGAAGGGCTTCACTATTTCAAAATAAAAACTGTTTCCAAGCAAAAAGCTTCAGAACATCAAGATTATCTGTTATTCCCCATTGCATTCATAAAGATTTAGATTACATTCCAATCTTACTTTCTAGAAAATATCTAAGCATGCTTTCCTCAGTTTTTAATTAAGATGTTTATCTATAAATGGCATTACATTAGTATTGTATTGTACGTTAACCAGGGCAGCATTCACACTTGTTCTGCCTAAAACCACAGCCACCAAAATTACCTGCAAACCGGCAAAAACCCTGAAATAAATGCATCATTGAGCACTTAATTAATCTTTAGATTAGCCAGTCAGGCTTATTTGTTTACTGGTTCTTAAAATATTTTAAAAGCTGATCAATAGATTGGAGGCGCATATTTCTTATCCATGAGGGGATTTTACGTACTTCATGAAGAACATAGAAAAAAGCCATTTTTGCCTGAGCATCACAGAGGAAAGCAGGATGAGGAGGAATCAGTCAGTTCACTGGCTTAAGGAAGGTGATAAATGGCATGGATTCAGGACAATGCTTGAAGTTTTGTGTTACAATGACACTTTAGACAATGCCTGATTCGTCTTCAGCATGGCAGGTACAGGCGAGAGAGCACCAGTTCAGCTACAGTGGTCCCTTACTTTGCAGAAAGGAAAGCTTCCAGTTGTCTGGCTTTACTTTTCCTAGCAAGAACACACTCTGGGTCAGCTCCATAGGACATCAGGCTCATTTGAATATTAAATCTTTTAATTGCCACATACCTTTATCCTCTCTTTCTTCTGCCCTGAATCAATGAAAGCTTTTGTGACAGCTGCATGCTGTTTATTTATGTGTGAGCAGATTATGGCCCACTTGGGAATGTCAGTCTTGATGCGCAGAGCTTCCTCTGCATTGCTCCAGCAAGAGCAGATGGACTCATCCTTCCACTATAAAACTGGAGGGTGCTGGAAAGGGTTTCACCTGTAAACTTTACAGCTATCAGCGTATCAACGACCTTACTATGCAGTACTGATATGTTATAAACCTCCACTTCCATCCACAGGAGAGCCGCTGTCACACAGATATCCACCTCTTTTGCCTCCTGGAGAAGAGGGTTTCTGAGGGGGAATGGTAGACACTGCCCTGGTCCACCTCTGCATGGCACATCCACCCAGACTCAGTCTCACTTCACTGCCAAGCTGTGGTGATGACCAGGCTTTTCTCCAGGAAAGCTGAAATTCTAACAGAGAAGTGCCAAATGGGAGCTGGGTCCCTGAATTCCCCGTCCTCTTCCAAGTTCCCAGCTTCTGTTCCTCCTCCCTATAAAACTTCACAATCCCCAGCTAAAAGAAAAACCACCATAAAATAGCCTTTGGGTCTTTTTTACAACATTTCTAAATCTTGACTATTTTTCCCTCATCAATAGGAAGGCAGAGTAGAGCCAGGGGAATGGGCTTCAGGGGCAGGGGACCACTGCTTGTCCCTGTGCGAGTGGCATCCCACATGCCTCCCCCCCTGCCCCATGGTACCTGCCCCATGTGGGGCTGTTTAAGTGGCTTCAACTCTTCTAGCTGCATCCTTCCTCAGGCTGCAGAGCCAGGACATGGTGCAGCGCATCATTCTCATGAGTGACTGTATCCACAACCATGGGGATTTAATGATAGAAAACATATGCAAAACCAGCAGTGAACTGTCTCTCCTTAGCCTTCCCACTCCCCTGCTGGTGCTGATCCATACTATTTCCTCCTCTTGCCTTTGCTTTCCTCCCTTACCAGCAGCAGATGATGTCCCAGCCACCACGCGCTGCTGTACCATCACAAAATACTGAATCTGGGATTCCCCATCCCCTGTCCTTCTCTCCTCAGCCACGTGGTGCTTACCCAAGGTTTACAATGAAGGAATGTTAATAGTAAAACCTGATGGAGACAGGCAGACATTTAGCAGATTTTTTGGTCTGTGCTGCTGGCAGGGCTGAACGCAGAGCTGTCGGAGCGTGGGCTGTCGATTGGGGCTCATCAATCACTGGGCAACCCCCATACAGCGTGTTTTATCTTCTTGCCTGGGCACACCATGGCAGGAGGCAATCGCTGCCAACCGGACACCGCTCACAAGGTGCTGTATGGACACCTCAGGACTTTTACACCAGCCCACTATTGTGCACTCTGCATCCTATGGCCACGGAAGTCCCATAACAAGTTTAAACAACAGAGTTTTGCAAAGTAAACATTGAGCGGGCATATATTTTTTTAGCCTTAGTGATTTTCTTCAGTCTTTTTCTTAAAATACGTTTGGTCATTATAACTATTAATCTTCAGATCACTGAGTTACATAAAGAGCCTTTGGCTGTCATTTAACTCATTTTACTTAATTTCAAACTCTAGAGGCCTTCCCTCAGCCAAAGTTTGTGCCCAGTTCAGTGAGGGCATCACCTGAGGGCTGAAGCCCACCTGCAATTCCAGCTGGCGCTGGCCCAGTGTCTCTTGTGTGGTGGCCTCAGTTCAAAGTCCCACACCTGTGTAGGTGCTTAAAGAAATGTGGAGGAAAGTCCAGATCATGTCTCATGTACCTTTCTCTGGCTCATCCCTATGAAGCCAGGATGGGTTGAGAGCCATCTCACTGTCACCCTACTCTTCCCCTAAGCTTCAGCCAAACAAGATGCTTTCCACAGAGTCCAAGAGGAAACACTGGGGAACAACTGGGAGACACTTTTTATGGTGAACTGGGAGACAATGAAAATGTTATGATGGGGGAGGATGAGGGCAGGTTGTATCTTTGGCCTGGGCTTCAACTCAAAGGGACAACTAATTTTTTTCTAAACATTTTAATTTTTGCAGTTTTCTTCCCCTCTGGTTCTTTTGTATCCTGTATGGAAAAGTTAAAAATACTATTTATTACCATGGATCATTTTTTATTTGGTAAACACTTCTCAAGAAGTCAGTCCCAGGAGGGAATAATACTCAGTTGTTCCCAAGCATTTAAAAGAGCCTCTGGTTTGATGAAGGAAATACCAGTGCCGCAAGCCTGCTTTTGTGTAGCGCGTTGCCTCAATCCCACTAGCAAAACTGGCTCATGTATATTATTCTTCCCTCTGTAATTTCCTGACATGATTCAGTAACCCTAAGCAAGGGCATCATGTTATAATCCATTACCTGCCCTTTTCCCATCAATGCCAAATTGTTATAATTTATCACTCACCCCACGCAGTTCAAGTTTATTCTATTTGATATGCAGACTGATATTCACAGTCCTGTGATATGTGATGTTTTTTGCCTGAGTTTCCCATTTGCAGAATATGTTTGGTCTATATATTCAGCTGACAAAAACACTAATAATATTAAGACAAAAGTAATCTTATGCAGTTAGGGTACAGGCTAGTTTATACAGCAGAATTTGATGTGCCTAAGCCTTGATGGATGCCATCCTTGATGGACACAAATTCCCCTAGTAATTAACCTGGAGTAATAACTCCCAGCCATGCTTAGGAGCCCACCCTCTTGCCCTCCTCAGCGACAGACTCATCATTTAAAGTCAAATGCCTTAATGGCTGTTCCTGGCGGGCTGGGGAAGAATGAAAGCATAAACATGTCTGAGAGTGAGAGAGAAAGTGGGGAGGAGGGAAATCACACATCAGTGGGTTCCCAGTTGTTATTTTAGTTTTGGAAGGATGAATTGTCTTGTTAATTTCGCCGATGTGAATCATGGAGATAGATGTGGGATGCAGAGGGTGAGCTGATGATGATGAGGATGGGGGGATTCCAAGTGACAGAGACAAAGGAGGTCTGGAAATCTCTGGACCGATGTTCAATTTGCTGGCAGCAGTCTAGCAGGCTTGATTCTCCATTATGCTAGGAATTTCATCCTACTCTGACAAACTAAAATGAGCTTAGCTCACCAGCAAGATGCTGCATTTTCATAAACAGGAAAATCCAAGAAGAAAGAAAAATCCCAAAGGTATTTAAAACCAGGAGAAATGACCCTCCTGCTACCTATGCAGGACTCCCCTCCCTTCCTCCCTCTCTCCCTTTAGCTATGCCCCCTCAAGGAGCAGCCAGAATAAAGGATGTCACGCTTATGTTCTTCAGGATAAGGAGTGTATCAAGGGCATAATTGGAGTGTGCTGCTCTCCTGTTACTTGTTTCTCAAAGCCTGTAGAAAGATAAGCATAAATTAGAGCAGCTCTGAAGTAGCTATCTTCATATCAGGAGCTGGCAGGCTTTGCAATACACCCTGGAAAACACTGGACTCAAGAATTCCCCACAGTAGCTTATGCTATCTTTACCTTTCCATGTTTTTCCCTAGCACAGAAACAGACAATGAAGCCCAGTGCACCTAGCTCGTCTGTGTACAGCTGTGTTTTTATGATTGGGGAAAAAAGAGAACAAAGAAAAAACACCATTTCAAAAGCACTACAAACATATTTTAATATAGTAAGCACAGGATTTTATTCCTTTCTGCATGCCAGTCTCCCAGGCATAGTAACAGTAGCATGCACCCATATGGTTTAACCAGCAAGCGGCAATGTGCATGTGGAAGAAGAAGAACATCTTTAAAAATGTTTCAAGCTGGCCCTCCTACAGACGGGTCTTTGGAACAGATGCAGATATACAGAAACTCTTCCTGAACTTTAAGACCACAATTATGGATTTACTGGGTCAGATCAAAGATCATTCTGGTTCCCTATCTGGCCATCTAAAGAACAGAGCAAGCATGTACAGATACTTCTCCAGATCATTCCTCCAGGCTTGCAGGCTTTGCAGCTCAAGGACTTTCCCAGCCAGAGGCAATGTCTTTATATTCAACTGCCCTTGGGGAATTTTTCTGCCACGAATTACTCTTATAAAACAGGCAGTTCAGCAGTTTCAGCAATTGTTATGGATGTCCCTCACTATCTGTGTGAAGAAACACCTCCTTTTCTTTGTCATGAACTCACTGCCTGCTAATATCCTTTGATGCCCTTTAGTTTTTGTAATGAATAGGAGAGTCTGCTATTCACTTTTCTTTATAACACACTATTTTATAAGTCTTTCATGTAATCTTTTCAGTAACCTCTTCTCTAGGCTGAATAGTCCTACCTGCTTAGCCCTTATGTAGAAGCTGTAACTTTTAGAAAATGTTATTATTTTTATTAAACTCTATTTTTCTTCTATTACATCATTTTAGAAAAGGAGGGGTAAGAGAACCAATATTAAACACTATCCCCAACCTGTGGAAACCACAGTGTAAGTGAGGGTCTGGTACGCCCCAGAGTCTTGCTCCTAGACAAAATCTGGACAGAGCTACCCCAGCTCCTGCATTGTAACTATACTCCCAGGACCTCAACAGTCAATGGCTCTTAACGAAAATAATTTACCGAGATCTTACAGAGGATTAATCCATCTCCCTCTTGGATCCAAACAGATTTCTGGTGCCCCTTCCCCACAGGCCTTTGGTTCTTCCATTGTTCTCTGAATGGATGCCCAGGAAAACTTAATAATTCTCCAGGCTCCATGTCACAGTTCATCACCTGCTGGGTTACCTCTACAGTGCAGCGGAGCTCTGTCTCCTCCAGACACCAGCCACCCAGCCCCTGTCCTCCCCATACATGTCTACCATCCAGGCACATTTGCAGTGCTTAAGGGGTGAGCAGCATGAAACAGTAAGCAAGAGACATGCATTTTGACTTCTTCCACAGGACCTGTTCCCTCTCATTTTGCAAACATTTAAATAAATAAGTCTAGTCTTCTATTCCATTATATTCTATTCTGTTATGTTATATTCTATAATACCAATCTTACATTTCAGGATGTTTCATAACAAAGCAACAACAGGGTCGCTTCTAATAAATCTTTCCTCTCTGCCCCAAAACTCTTATGAGCTGTAAAGAGATTCCCATTGCTGCCCACACATTGTCCCCCTCTTGTCTTATATTCAATTAGGTGGAATCACTGAGGCAATCCACCTTATGAATGTCTGCTGAAGCTGTTCCACAGCATCATGGAGAATCAGGGATTAATGAAACAGAAAGTGGAATAAAACAGTATAGACAGCATATGAAAAGGGAATAATGATAATGGAGCTGAGATTAAAATATTTTAAAACTATGTTCTTTCTATGCTTGGAACTGCCCATCACCTAATTTTGAACAAAGCTTTTGTTGACTATCTTAGTTCAACTTTTGTTTTGCTGTTTGTGATCAGCTATTTATGCTTGTGTTTGCCTTAGTGCTGGCTTTCAACAACAGGGATAAAAGCCAGTCAGAGCATTATTAGTTAGCGCTATGGCTATATAAAGAGATTTGGGGTCCCTGGGTTTTTTAGGGATTTTATATTTAATTGTGTTCACCTTGAGGAGAGTTATGCAACCACTCCACTTCCATGCAAACAGGATTTCTTGTGAGCAGAAGCTAGTGTTTTTGGGGGCTGTATTTGCATAACAGATAATTAATGAAAGCAAAATCAGTTGATCAGAAAACTGACATTCTAATTAAATCAATTCGGGTGTTGTAAGCAATGTGGATTCCACCTTGATAAATCGCCCACCTCCTTTCTCGTTGATTTAGCGCTGTAATAAAAGACAATGGGCTGCTTTTTTTTTCCCTCTCTCACTGGGTTATAGTGATTTACAAGTGCTTTTTTATTTCTTTTCACACAGTGCCCTGGAGCTGCCTCCAACCTTTTCCCCATAAGCACCAAGAA